>JAOVVB010000321.1:0-17457 GCA_028570985.1 Heterobranchus longifilis | reverse complement strand
ACACACACACACACACACACACACACACACACACACACACACACACACACACACACACACACACACACACACAAGTTGGTTTAAACAAGATGGAAATTTAATTTACATTTTAACTGATTGTATGGCCACTCGGCTGTAAACACTGCAGTGACATATTATTACTTTTTAAAAGGGACAGTTCACCCCAAAATCAAAGAGATATATTTTTTATTCTTACCTGTAGTGCTATTTATCAATATAGATTGTTTTGGTGTGAGTTGTCGAGTGTTAGGCCGTAGAGATGTCTGCCTTCCCTCAAAGCGCATAAAATGCCTTTGAAAAACTCAACAGCAATGTCGTGCTTGTGACAGCGCGAGATGTAAACATTAATGGCGTCCTCCTCGGCCGAGCTGTACCGTTAGCTAGCTCAGGTGAGCGAGCAGTGTCCAACTATTGGTTACGAGCGAGCCTCTCCTCCGTGAGTAGATGCACGCCTCCTCCTGCGTGGTGATATGGTTAGTCTGGCTTACCGGGTGAAAAGTGCCTGGATGAAGCCTTACTTCCTGTCTCTAGGACAGGAAGTCAACAACAAAGGCAGGCCTGAATGATTGTGAAGATCTAAATGAATATGTTTACAACATCTTCATGTAGGTGTTAAACAGAAACGGGTTCCGTCCCGACACTATTTTGCAGAGGCACCATCGGGGGCGTGGCACCACCCATGACGATTGTGATTGGTTTAAGGAAATACAAACAGGCCAGGGAGTTTTTTTCCCTATCAAGGAGTGAAAGCAAACTGAATCCAGATCTCCACTGCAGACGTAGCGCTGTGGAGATAGGTCTGGCTACGCGAGACTATGATACGGTTGTCGAGTGTAGTTTGGTAGAACTGCTCACAAGTCCAGTGGATTATCTTGAGTAACCGGGTCATGATTTCTGGAAAGAGACATTGCTGTTGAGTTTCTTAAATGTATTTTTTGGAGCTTTGAGCACTTCACCTGCTGTCTTTTATGTTTGACGGAGTCCAGTCGCAGAGGTTTTTCTCTGCTGCTAATTTTGTTACATGACACCTATTCTATTATGTATGTTCTATATTTACATAATGGCTCCATAAAGTGAAAGGTAAACTGACCTAGAAAAGGTTCTGTTGTGACCTGAGAGAAGTTTTTCTCACCTCGTCTCCCTCTGGCAGCTGACACGTCTCTGCCGGACACACGGCCATCTCCTCGTCAGAGTCGTCAGACTGCGAGAAATCAGAGCGCGGAGACGACGAGGTCGGACGCTTTTTATTCATCTTCTGTCTTTTGTGAGAGTGCTTTTTGTTCTTCACCCTGCACTCTGCATCTAATCCTTCCCTCTCCAGATGCCGCTTTGCTTTCTTTTCAGAACCATTCATAGTTTCCCTCACACCGTTGACGCCATCCTGAAATTAAAAAGAAATTTAAACTGATGTGGAGGCAGTTTATAAGGAGTGCTTTTAATCAATTCATTTGGTGGTTAAGAGTTTGTACCTGGTTCAGTGGCTGATTATTTCCCTGAGAGTTAAACTGCATGTGTGTGTCACAGTCTGTGGGCTCGTCCTGTGGTGGCGACATGCATCTGTTTGTGTGCTGGCTGCTGGCTCGGTCCAATAAAACGTGGAAGAGGCTCGGGACCTCCGGCAGAGACACCTGCAGCAGGAGCCCCTCCACCATCAGCTCCTCCAGATCCCGACTCAGGCCTGTCGCGCAGAAAAACACCCACAACATAAACAATCATCATCTATAACTAGAAGAGTGCACTCAGTAGAGTCTGGGGAGTGCAGAATAGTCTTAATTGTCTTTAAAATGTATAGAACAAGCCCTGTAATTGCTGTCTTTGGGGTGTCTCCATCAGGAGAGCAACTTACTGTTCTCCAAGCAGACGCTGTAGCATTCGTAACGCTGCCGGCCCAGAGGCTAATTCTTGCACACTGGAAGTCAGTAAAACCTCCCTCGTTCAGACACGGGGTCAAGGAAGTACTCTCTATGATTCCACTAGAGAAGTTGAGATACAATCGGAGTAGCTCCCGGGATAGATATATTAAAACCTGGACCCCCTTTATAGAATAAGTTGAAAGCACACCTACATACATACAAGATGGTCAGTATTATGCCCACATAGGCATAATATTAAACAATGTTCTTATTCTAAACACTGCTCAACAATGTACATGTCAACAATTGTAAATAACTGTATTATATGTATTTGTTTCCATTGTTTTTAGTTTTAGTTTTTTTTATTTAGTTTTGTTGACTGTCTTTTTTTTCCGTCATTCGCGTGTCATCGCGCCGCCTGACCGGAACTCGCGAGTAATCGCGTCTTTACATTGACTTTATATGTAATTAATTTGCACGAATGAATTTATTCACGCCCGGTCTGAACACAGAGTTACAGTTAAGATGGCGCCGAAGATCACAAACACAGGGATTTATTCATCTTATATCGCGCCTAACATATCAGGTATGGAATTAATCTGCAGATGCTCCAATGAGACCAAACTTTTCTAAGGATGTCAGTTTTTGAGCCATGACAAAAGGCAAAATGTGACCTGCAACAGACGAGGTAAGGCTTGTTTTTAGCCTAGCTGATTGCTGGTGTTCTGGTTAACGAGTTAACTGGTGACTCTCAGCTGAATGTGTCGTGGTTGCTCGTAGTGACGGCAGCTGGTGAAAACACAAACAGAACATGTAGGTGTCCTTGTAAAAGCCTTCAATTTTACTTTAATCAAATTTAAATACATACTCATCTGTGTTTATTATCTACGCCAGCCATTTATGTAAGTTACTACAAGCAACCATGGACCAGTTAACACGGTCACTTAAACCAGAACACCTGAAATGCCTTTTGCTGTTTTGTCACTGCAACCACAAGAGGTCCTCGAGCATACACTCATGAATGTGCACAAAAAATATTAGACTGAAGGGAGATGAGCTTCAGACAGACAGATACACAAACACACACACTGAATGCATGAAGCATGACAGTTTGTAATAAGATGGCACTGACCCTGCAGCGGGATGCATCTCTGCTCGGTGTAGAAGACGGTCTGAGCATGGCTTGTCCTATTCCACTCTGGAGTCAAACAAGGAGCCTGTATCAAAAACATCAAACCCCAAACTTAACATTTGGACATAACACTTTTAAAATAAACTGCTACAAAAAGCATCAGAAGAAGATGAAGGGCGACCTGAGAGTTGTTGTGAGTGTCATGGCCGCCCGATGCCCAGCGGGTTAAGGTGGGAGGAGTTCCTGGTCTCTCTTCCAGTTCCGGTAGGTTACAAGACTGTGAGATCTCCTGCGCTCGGTGCTGCCAGTTAACTGTCCTCTCGACGATGTAGTGCAGAGCGTCGCCCTCCGGCAGGCGCACCCCGATGCGTCGCAGAGACGCCAGCAGAGAGACGACTTTATTCAAGGGCGGCTTTTCTGATCGCTGGCACTGCGGACAGAGCCACGGCTGCGTTTCGCAGGAGTCTGACAGGTCTCTGACACACACGCTGTGGAAAGCATCCCTGCAGAGTTCACACTGTAACATCGCACCCATGGGCGCCTTCTGACAGACGCACACCTTCAGGTCCATGCAGTCTGCTGTGGGAAGGAGCTTTGACTCATTTGCTGCCCTGAGATTAGCGAAAGTCTCCATCTCCCTCACACGCAGCTCCTCCAGAGTCGCCATCTGGTGAATCAAACACAGACGGAGTCAGAACATCTCCTGACAGAGAAGAGTCCCGTATTCATTTATCTTTACTACACTTACTGCAGAGGTAGGATCCCTGGTCTCTGAAAGAGCTTTTTCCACATCACTGAGAGTGTTGAGCCTGGGCGTTTTCTTTTTGTTACTTTTCGGTGATTCTTTCCCTTTCTTGGCCTTCCTCTTTGGAGATCCTACATTTCCAACTTCACATCTTGGACACAGGACCTGTGATGAACAAAACAACAGTCAGATGTTGTGCACTAAAAGGCCCAGAGGAGTAAAGGACAATGTTTGTTTTCTGCTCCGGAGGAGAAATTCACTTGTAAATGTATATGAATGCCTGTATTTATTTGCAAAATGATTTAAAATTAATATTTAATTTGTTACTGACTTTGTGTCAACACACATACAGCAAAAACTAGTGAGAGAGAAAGAAGGACAAAAGCGAGAGAGTGCAGGAGGCTCTTTAAACCACCTCTCTCTTTATACATACTTTGTTTTGATGAAGTGGAACTCGTGACTTAGCTGCTCTCTTTTATATTGTAGACAAAGGAAGGAAATAGAGATTTAATCCTTACTCATAAATACTACATGTTAGGCCGCATTCACATGAGATCAGGCGCTGCAGCGATCCGTGTCACCTAAAGCCCATTTGTGTGACATCCTGTTGTGAACTTATACTCACCAATGTATCACAAGTAGACTTTCTATTTCAGAGTTAATGTTTTCCGCCACAGAGTTTTTATGATCTTGATGTTTCCAACCGCACTTGAAGGCAGCTTCATTCTGTTACACAAACTCCTGGGCAAACGGTGCAAGTGCTCGTGTTTCATTTTTTTTACCCTCATAGTTTTTTTCTAGCCGAAGTTGTCTTCGTCCTATGGCAGCGACAGAGGCAGGAATGTTTACTCTAACTTGTTACTCTCTCACTGATTGACAGTTACATGATTGGCCATCGCAGTGCAACATCAGGTTGCATTTCTCCAAAAGTTGAATCCCTTTTAATTTCTCGCTGCAGGCCGCTGCGGCCTAAACCCACTACCCACATTCAAATGAATGTGAGGACTGTCGTTTTCATTCTGTTATTCTCAAGCTGCTGCGCTGCTGATCGACTATACTGACATTTAAAATGAGTAACTGCAGAGAAAGTTAGACTGTCTTCTTAAAGTACAGCCATGAAGCATCTGTCACAACATCTAAATGAGCTGCAAATGTGTATTCAATAAAACTACATTGGAAATGTGGCAACTGAAGAACATTTTTAGTGGATGGTAAAAAAAAAAAAGAGCCGTAACAAAATCAGGTTCAGCGGACGTGAGGAGTAAGTGAGATGATGGGCTTATTATTCATTTTAAATTTGTGGGATTTTACCTCTAGTAAGGTAAGTGTGGAGTCTCTTTGAAGGAAAGTTGTAGCCGCAGATTCTTTCCATTCTTGCACTTCTACCATTAAAGACTCGAGCCGGTCTAAAGGCTCCAGGTGGACTTGAATGGCTTGTCCTCGTAGCACCATGTCAGAGAGGCTGTCCATCATCAGTGTGCCGCCACTGGCCTGAAAAGAAGCAGTTTACTGTGTTACAATCAGACTCAACACAGAGAATAATATGCATTGATTATCCATGAAATGTTGACGAGTCCTGACCTGAAGCTCCTCTGCTTCTTTCAGCCACTCTCTGGCTTTTCTGATGGAGTCTTTGAGGAGGAGACAGTTGGGGAGGTGAGCGAGGACGCCAGACGTCTTCTCTGCAGCAGCACTGAGAGTCTCTATGGAGTGTGGTGGTCTGATAGGCCGGAAAACACAAATGATACACTGTAGGTAAAATACCTGCATCACCTAATAACTCACTATAACAAGAAATGTCATGGCACTTTCTTCAGACATCTTCACTGGAAGCTTTCTGAAATTACTTTTCTGACCAACACTTTCAAAACTTTTTAACACTTTTTAAAACCAAGACTCTCTGGATGGAATATAAATTCATGAGAAGTGACAAACAAACACTAGAAAATATAATTATAAACAATATTTTTAAGACTTTGAAACCCAAAATTCAAAGCAGCAGTGAACTAAGCACGATGAGGGAACATTTCTGAAAAATGTAGAAATTTAAGCCCCAGATTTGAAATGAGTTTTTCTGATAATGGAGAGAAAAAGATGCACATTCCTGACAGCCATGCCATTAAAGCCTTTGAAAAGCACTTGTGACTGTTAATACTGAGCAGCACTAAGAACCAATGGAATGAGGGCAGAACTAAATATGATGATGCTCACTTTTTGTTGGTCTTGTTGAATATTCTAGCGGCAGCATTTTGCATTTAGCTGTAATTAAAATGAAGCAAAATCAGGAGCACGGATTCAATCAGTGCAAATACCTGCACAGGACGTTACAGGTATTAACAGAGCAAGACAACCTATCACGTCTTCTTGGTGATGTTTTTTTTCTTTTTCCACCCTGTGGCTCAGTGCCCGGTTGCATAGAATACCTTAAGTTTGTCCCTTATGCAAACTATTTCCCTAAGCTCAAAGGATTTTTGTCACTTTATTTTGCTAATTTAATGGTCTGCCTCTGAAGAACGAGTGAGAGCTGCTGCTCAGCGGGCCGTGGGGGAGACAGCGAGGAAAAACAGCGTGTATAGTCAGCATGACCCGACTGCAAACCCCTGTGCAGGCGGTGCGGGTGCTGCCCGAAAAAAGTGACCACATGGCTCATATGCATAACAAGCTCTGTTGTTTCTGTCTACAGAGAGCTCTGTATGGACTCATAGAACTGGGGTTACATCCAGGTAACTACTCTGCATGCACTGCTAGCTGATTTGCCAAGAAGAAGAAAATAAGACGATCATAACAAAATGGAAGCTTGTTTTGAAGAGTTACCATTACCCACATGTATTTAATTTGTCTTTAAACGGAATACAAAGACCACCAATTTCCACCAACTGGAATAAGAGTGTGGATCAACGCGGACCCAGATAAGTATGAATAGAACCGCGTGTATGTTCGTGTGACCATATGCGGACGACCTATCTGGCTACTATGTAAGCACCTTAAGTGGTTTTATGCAACCGGGTACCGATGCCAACACCGTCATGGATGCGTCGGTGCGGCCCTCACCTGGCTTTAAGGAGGCTGCTCGCCTTGTCCTCCCAGTGCTCCGACACAGTGAGCAGCTCCTGCAGGCGTGCCATGGCTTTCTCCACAGACGGATGAGGCGTCAGGCCGACTCCCTGGTCGATGAGCCTCCTCATGGCCTCCAGAGTCAGGGTGGCGGGCTGAGCGCTGGCCTGCTGCACGCCCTCCAGCCAGCGCGCCTGCTCCAGCCTCACTCTCAGGCGGGGCAGCTCCGGCAGCTCCACGTCGAAGTCGAAGCTCACGTCTAACAGGCTCTGGATCTCAGCGACGCTGGGAACTTCATCTGCCAGGACCTTCTCGCTGTGCTGCTGGAAGTCTTCGATGCGATTCAACAGCTCCTAAAGAAAGACATCAATTCAAACATACAGGAAGTCAAAATCAGGGCTTTTGCATACCCGATTTCAGTGTTATTCAAAGTCACATTCATTATATCCTACAGCAAACTACTGTGTAGTTGTCTAAAGCCGGGCAGACAATGTACGGAATAAATCAATCAATCAATAAAACTTTATTTATATAGCACAATACATTTTACATTTTTACAAGAAAAATACAATAATATAGGTAAATACAATGTCTATAAACCATTCTCAATCAAAAGCCTGGCTGAATTAGTAGGTTTTACATTTATGTTTTTTCAACAACCCTTATTATAGCGTACTAAAATGGAGAGGTTCATCATTTTTCCAAGTTCATCATTTTTTTGCACAGAACTTTGCTTTCGTAAAGTATTTTTTTATCGGAAAATATTTCTCTATTTTCTATTTGCTCTGTATATTGTACATATTGTTCTTTATTTATTATTTATTATTTTTCTTCTTTTTATCTCTTTATTACCCATGTGTCCTTTTTGCAAGTGGCATCAAGAGTGGAAGGCAAAGTAAGAATTTCATTGTACAGGGAAACTTGTTTTTAACTATGCATAGAAAATAAACAATTTGAATCTTTAAAAAAATAGTCACGTGTCCGTATGAACATTGAAACAGGTTTTGCTTGTTGTAATCATTCCTCCTGTTCATACAGGCCGCCTTGCTACACCATGAACATTGCACATTGATACAGTTAGCACCTTGAGACAGCCATCGTGTGGCTCTCTACTCTACTCTTTTTTGACAACGACGTTTCTTATTATTTTATTACTATGCATGCTTTTTAAATTATCTTGTACCTCTTTTGCCTTGATTTGTTGGAAAATGCTGGATATGTGAATTTCCCCAAGGGGATGAATAAAGTATCTACCTACCTACCTACCATTGATTCACAGTGGTCTCCAACCTGCAAGTTGCACTTAAGGGATTCATCATTACAGTCCTTATAATTCTTACAGTAACCTTTTATTTTCTTATTATTTTTTATTTATTATTACTATTTCTTTTTACATATGTATACAATTATTTTTTGTTTACTTTGTTTATTATTATTACTGCTGCTATGTTTGTCTCTTTTTTTGTTTTACTTACTTTTTTTATTTTAATTTTATTTTTAACTTTATTTCTTGTTGTTATTAATTTGCTTCAGTTTTCTGTTGTGTACCATTTGCTATGAGCTTTACATTTTTGTATTTGTTTATTTTAATTCAAGTAATGTCCTGTCAGTTATTATTTATCTATTTATTCTGTTCTTTACTCTCAGTGGCTCATTATTCATTTAATTTGGTAAAGTTGTCATGCTGTTGTTGTTGTTTTCCTTGTGTGTGTGTGTGTGTGTGTGTGTGTGTGTGTGTGTGTGTGTGTTCAAATGTGAAAAATCAATAAAGACATTGTTGAAAAAAAATTACAACTAGTATCAGATGAGGGGTACTCACATCGAACAGCAGTGCCTAGACTGCCGGTGTAAATGAGGTTCCCATCCTCAGAGTGGGTCGCCGTGGAGACACAACGGATGGACGGACAGTGGGACTGCACCTTCTCAAAGAAACAGAAGAACAACATTAGAACAACAGAATAACAGTATCGAAGGTACCAAAGCTACAGTCGGCAGGAAGAGAGGCCATTTTTATGTGTACCGTTCCATTGAAAAGAACTGAGCGGGCTACTTGCATATAAAGCGATTTACGTCAGTCGCGGAGTCACTGAGGTCAGGTTTTGCAGCATCGGAAACCACTTATTTTTTTCAGTATAAAACACGCTGCTGTCATCACATGAGAGGAGAAAGGGGGAGGGACTGGGGATAGCAGGCCGCACGGCGCAGTGGAAGTGTTTGCTTTGAAAGTTTAAACACCTAAAACTAGGGATGTCCCTAGGGCCGATCAAGGCATTTTTAACTGACTCGGTATCGGCTGTATTGAGCACTAACTGAATCTGATACTTTTTTACGACAACACGTGCCGTAAACGAGACAAGAGCACAGCTTGCGGCAGGTTGCGCAACACACTCTACAAGCTGTATAGCGCGGCAGCTCAGCTAAAATGTCTGCAGTGTGGAACTATTTTAAATTGGAAGACGAAAGCAGTCCAACAGCCACTTGTAATGCGTGGAACGAGAGCATTTTGCGAGGATATACATATACAGATATACAGAATACAGCGAGTTCACTCAGGAAACGCAGGTGCTGAGAGCACCGAAGCACCTCACACCGGAGGAAACCCCCAAAAAGAGAGAGAAATTTCCCCAAGACAGCAACAAGGCAAAAAAGCTGACCGAGAGGACAATTGAATCTGCCGCCCCGGATGACCAGCCCACCGCCGCGGCAGAGAACAGGCCCCCGCCATCCGCTGGAGCCACGGCACACCCCGCCGCCTCGACCCGACACCGGAGCCCTACAACGAGGCTCGTGACCACCTCCGATGCCCTTTATCTGATGTGGCAATGTTTTTCTTAATGCATTGCATAAGTATCGGATCAGGACTCGGTATCGGCCGTTACTCAATATTAAATGACTCGGTTCGGATCAGGGGGCAGAAACGTGATCAGGACATTCCTGCTTTTTATTATGCTGATGTATGTCTCGGGCTGTCCTCGATTAAAGAAATCCTTAGTCGACTAATCGATTAGTTGATTTAATCGACAGATCTTTAAAACTGAGTTTCTCCACAAAGAATCATGCAAAAGCACCACTTTAAATCTTGTTTTTATCAGATGTGCTCATAAGTTTCTTGGAAATAAGTCTAAGAGGTCCAAGTGTTTTTAATTTTTCTGATAAGTATGGTTATAATTTTTTATTTGCTATAAAAACAGGGTGTAACATCATGATTAAAGTTGGGTACCATTCGCATTTGATACCGGTACCTGGAATTAAACCATTTTTTTGTACTTTTTTCTCTCTGTAATAGTGTTTCCGCTGTGTTCTGCCGTCAGTAATAGCAGTTACTGGATGTAACTTGAACTGTATGAGAGGAGAACTGCAGGAAGAGAGGAAGAGGGAGAGACGCCTGGATGTGAGAGATGTGACGCAGGACCACATTATCTTATTAGTTATTTTATCCGTTTATGAAAATGCAGCGGAGTGACTGTACAGACATCTCATACATGAGACCCACGGTCGATGCAGATTTAACTCGCGTGGGACCCGTTTATATGAGTCAGCTGTCACTGTGAATAAAGAATCCAGCCAGCAGTGTATTTCATACACTTCACTGATAAAACATCTCTTATTTTCTCTCTCTGCTCTGCTGTCTGTGTGTGAAGAAGGATGGAAGAGATGGAGGAAGAGGTACCGGAATTTGGCACCGTTACTCGGTAGTACCAGTCGGTCGGTACCCTTAAACGTACCGAGTTCGGTACCCAACGCTTGTCATGATTGACAGCTGATATTAACTCACGGTTGGCTGGGTGGGTGTACGGGCGGGACTCTGACACCGCGGCTCCACCGCCCGATCACTACTGCGCAAACTCTGGTGGCATATCTGCAATATTCTGGCTTCACTTTTGTACAGTGGGAGGAAGTGGAGACATGTTGTCCTTCTTTATATACGGTCTATGGTTCCAATCCATTATTCTTGTCTATTGTTTGGTATCAGTTTATCAAAGCAGTTTTTAATGAATCTGTATTGGCTAAAGCACAATTAATTGTTTATTTTACTGTATTGTTCTCCGTGTTCCAGCAGTGTATTTGTTGCCTGCAGGTGTTTTAAATATGAATATTACAGGACAGTCTGCTGCTATTATGATGCTAATTGGGGTGTAATATGGTTGTAAACATGGCGATTAAACAAATACTCCTTATGTTGCAGTTTGTTTGAGCACTCTGGCATTATGGGTAAAATAGCGTCAACTGATAACTAATTTATGAGCCCATGTGCTGCTGGTATCTCCCAGGTTTTATGACTTAGATGTTTGCATAATTTATAGAGCTTTTTTTTTTCATTTGGTCACTTGATCAATCGGGTGACATGCCTCTGCACTGTAAGTGGGGATGGGAGGAGCCACTTAAGATGCAATCTGGTGCTTTTGTTACACTGATGAGTCTGCAATTTTCATTACCTGCACTCAGGGGAGGATGCTCATGTGAGATGGATGAGGACGTCAAATCTCATGAGGAATGACTGTTTTCTCTAGTTAGCATATGAGGCACTTTGTTGCAGAATGAATGTTCAGCTCAGTTGGGGATTCCAAAGAACTCAGAGTCTCAAACTGTTTTCCACAACATGGATACACTTACTGTACCATAACTATAAAGCTCAATTTAATACATCTTTGGAAGAACACTGTGAGACTTGCTGTTTCAAAGTATAGAATTATTAATTTGGAAAACAAAGCAAACAAAAAAAAAAACTTATCTGCAGCAACAATTGCTTCAAAGCCTGTAATGTGCTTTTTTGAACATATTATTTTTATATCCATCTGTTGTGTGGATGGAGTTTGTATTATATTTTCCACTCTATTTATATCAATGAGGGTAGGCTAATTAACAGCACCACAAACTGCAGCCTCCGAAAGGATCATAAAGTTGAATCATCACCAGCAGAATCATATTGATACAATCTTATCATGTTATTCTACAAATCTCTGATGTCTAAAGCAATGATTCTGTGATTAAAAACTGAAGTTTTTGTTTTACACATATGAAGAGTTTGTTCTCATGTAATGCATACCTATGAACCACAGTTATTTGCTTTGTAATTTTGTAATTTTTCAAACATTTTGGGAGACAGTGCGACTACATTTTGTAACTAGGAGTTACTAGGTTTTCCCAATCATTATAACATTCATCAGTGCAGGGATTAAAGTTCTCCATCACTACGACGGATTTCCGTCAATTGGAGAGGCCATGTATGAGATCAGTGTAGATAAATATGATTTTCACAGCTGTGCTCCAGTGTGCATGATGGTCTCTCGGCCCCGACAGTCACTGAGTCCCGCACATCAGACCAGCAAGCCACAATGCGCGCTTTTCTACTCCTGCTCCCTAAACGCAAGATCCCGTAAAATATCCCCCAGAGCTCCATCTAGCGTGCACACGCTACATATCGGGTTGTTCAGCCAAAGCAACGCTTGTCACAGACAAACATCTTTCTAAAAGAAGTATAGCACACGCGCAGCAGGACACACTGTTTAAAATCTTTTTCTCTGTGCACTCAGCTTCTCTTCCCTGTGGGCGCGTGCCAGCAGCTGACTCCGCTTAAGTGACACGCGAGTGCTCGCTCTAAACTTTCAATTAATCTTCTACACGCCTGCAATGCTTCTGCAATAAGAAGCGACTCTTTTTGTCCTAATCAGTTGCATGTTTTCATACAAAAGGAGCTTCACGCACCTTTACCTGAATCAGAGCTGAGGATATGATGACTAGTGGGGGAGACCGGGGACAGGACAGCTGCAAGTCTTTCCTCCAATCAGAAACAAACCAGAGTGATGACACTCGTATAACTTATACATTTTATTTGGGTGTTTAAAATTGGTCAATTACATTTAAAAGGCTTATAAATCTTCAAGTACATTGAAGCACACCATCGTCAACTTTAATCAAATAAAACATAATTTCCCACAAAGTTGTGGCTAGTAACTTTGGAAAACCACTAGCCACAGTGCCACTACTTCACTTTGACTTTTCCTTTAAAATAAAACAACACATTGTTTTGTAAATTGCCTATTCATTTCCAAAGCATTAATCAGTAATACAGTTAAGATGGAAAAAAATATGAATATGTTGCGTTGGCGTTGCATGACGATTTTAGTGATTTTTGTGCTGGTGCTCCTAAATTTTTCAGTAGGGAGCATCAGTGCTCCTAGTGGAAAAAGTTAGCCTGGAACCCTGAGTATTTAGACTGTAGTGAAATATGTAACAGTCAAGATAAGAGATTTTTGGAGTGGTACATCAGTCAGATTATGTCAGTGAATTTTGGCTTTTCTGCCTCTAGTCCATTTCGTGCTGCTCCAGAGTTTGACTGTGCTGTTAGATATTGAAGAGACAGTTGTGTGGCCCACTCAACAATCCTCCACTGGCAACTATCAAACAGAAGCAGCATCCACACCTCCACTTAACAGCTAGAAAACAATAGTGAGGTGTCATTACTTCACTGCTTGAGTGCTTACCATCTCGGTTCCACATTTTGTAAGTGAATGGACTTATTTTGACATAAAACAGACAAAACATTCAAAGCAGCTCAACAAGGATTCTTACAGTGAAAGGAACATTTTGCTGCTCATTACGTAGAGGTCCAAGCTGTGCAGGGTAGACTTTTTTGCTCATTAGTATTTATCTTAGAAAATGTCTCTGCACTAGGGCTGTCAGAATTGGCCATAACTGAAGTTTTGTTCGAATATCTATTTTTGCGCATTATGTCCATAAGAGGGAAAACCAATGCAAGAGACATACTGTACTTGTATATGTCGGCCAATATGTATTCAAACATAAACATGTTGAGTGAAACTTTGTCGATTTTACTCACTCTCTCTGCAGTAGAGTTCTCTGCCATCATTATGGTTGTTGTTGAATTATTCCTTGTTCAGCTTGACCTAACGTTATATTTCATTTTCAATAAATGAAAGTCCATCCAGTGCAGCAGCACCCAGGCGAGAACGTTAACTTTTAATAATTGAATGGGTTTTTTTTTTGGTTTTTTTACGATTCCAATAGGCTATATATTCAACTTTAGAATGACCACTGATATCCCTACTCTACATCGCGTGCAAGTTCTTGTATGTTTCAGTGAAAACTTAATTATTTTGCCAAGACTCAAAAGACCCAAAAGCTCTGGAAATTGAAAACTGACTTGAAATTCACTTTTTTGTTTAATTGAGAACCAGCAAAAAGAAGAATACAAGTTTTAAAAGCATAGCATACACATAATAATTTCTCACTTTCTTCATTCGTGGTGAGTCAAAGCCAGTCTTTTCACCACAAAGAGTATAATAGCACTGCTCTTAGCAGAGAAAATGGGCATTAGGGATGAAACCCAGCGAGTCACGGTGCTCCGCTGTTCCGATGGTATCCTTCAGTGTGATGACACACATGGTGGAGCACGTCAACAACACCTTAACTCAGTGGTTCCCAAACCAGGGGGGGCACAGAGGGCATATACAGACAGAATGAGAAAAATAATGTGTTTTATGAATATTAAAGCATTAAAGCGTGTAAACATGTTCTCGTAGAAACACAAAATGCAAGTATGGTCCTGAAAAAGAGCATGATATGGCGTGTCTCATTTTAAGAGTTAATAAAAATGTGTGATTTCTGAGACATCTCTGACAGTCTGTCAACACCAAAGCACATGAACAGGAAGGGGTGGAACAAGAAGTCGATACCGGATGAGAGGCGATCGAAGGAACACATACGGAGGAAGAAAGAGAGAGACAAGCTGGTTTTTTTTCTTCCAGGGAGCACAAAACCCCTGCACTTAGGGGATAAAGAACTGCATCTCAACTCTCTGTGTGTAATCCATAACTGTGATTGCTTCATTCACCTCTCCCCACCCTACCTTAAACACTGTCGGCTCTTTCTTGTCCGCCCCATGCATCATAAGTTTAATCACTTTTCACCAAAGAGCTATGATGGAAGAGATAAACATATAGGCAAGGATTTTTATTCGGCAGAGCCACTTAACTTGGAGGGAGTTGTGGTCGGATTGCTGAAACAAGATATGAATGAACGTAGAGCAGAGTGGAATTGAACTGTTGCACTTAAAGCTTCATGAAAGCATTGTATTGTTGCTGAAAATACCGATATCTGTTGATGATGTGACTCATGAGAGGACTGCGTTGGACACGGGAGTGTTGGAAGTATTTTTCTTTCAGCAATCTCTTCAGTTTGCCTGTTCATTAAGTTTGAAGGAACATCGTTGTTAGCCTATGTAAATGAGACACGGCGTTCCCATGTCAACCAAGAGGAGATTTGGAGGAAGCTGTGGAAAGAAATGACTTCCCTCTTCAGGGTGGTTGGCTGTGCAGGTCTGAGTTTTCTCATGTGAAAGGGATCAAAGCAATCTTACTCAGCCCTCTTAAGAAAGATAGATGTACGAATGTGGGAAATCAAATCGGCTTCAAAAGGGAACACCACTGGGAGCCGGAGAGATGAGAAGCCAGCGAGAGAATAGGAAACCAGTGTGAAATCGTTCTTGTTGCACTGTAAGAGAAGAGAACACAGCTGTCTCCTGCTGTTCACTGACTGGGTCTGTTGTTTGGCATCTATTTCTGCCCATGTTTGTAAGAAAGCATGTGAATGCATACTGTACAATGTGTGTGAAAGAGAAGTGAAAACCATAGACTGTAAAAAGAATGGACGTAGTAGTGACGTCACCCATTGGTTTGTGGACTACCGTTTTGAAGCCACAAGTTTGGCAGTTGGCCGTCACCATCTTGACTTTTTGGAGCCAGAAGTTGACCATATTTGGACAAGAAGGCGACGCTGGGGACGATGACGTGGTGACGTGATGTCTATGATTTTCAACCGGCTGACACAAGTCATCCGGCACAGTTTTCGCCGTTTGCTGCAGTGACACAGAGCTGGTTAAAAATCTGCAAACTTTCCCTAAAGTTAGCAGCTAATGCTAGCGCTGCCTAGCCAGCCTGGTTAACACGGTGCTACCGAACGCTGAGCAAGATGTTTTTTCGGCAACTAAATGTTCCACTTAACTTTGATGAAGTGAAAACACACTGTGAAAGGGTCAACGTTCTAAGAGATAAACACTGACAACACACACACAAGTTCACATCAGGGCCTGTTAGCATTGCTAAAGCCTCTATTTTGATTGACAGGTTGGCATGTAGCCCCACCCTAAAGCATATGCTGCTTTATCGTCTATTTTCTTAATGTGCCATAAACTCAGTATGAAACTGTTTACTGAGGTGATAAATCAAGTGAGAAGTAGGCTCATTTTCTCATTGACTTGTATACAACTGGAAGTCTTTTTGTAGTCAGTCATTAGAAAGAATGCCGGTTTCAGGCACTTTCCCATTGGCTTCACTTTCCAGGCCCGGAAGCTCCGTCCATCTTTTTATACAGTCTATGGTGAAACGAGAGGGAAATCACTCTGACAAATGAAGCAGTACTGATAGAGTCAGAGATTATGATTTAGTCAAACATGCTTTGATATGATAGTGTTGATGCTTGTGAGTCCCCTCCCGTCCCTTTAGCATATGCTATGAAAGCTGATTTCACAGCTTATCGTCTGCTCTGAGAATAAGCCTTGTCAGGAAGGTGCGACATCAAATAGCTCAGACAGACAGAAGCTAAAAAAAACCCTCTATTCCTCCTACTGACACCTTGCTTTCCTCTGGCACAGAGTGGAGGCGATGTGCTGTGGATTTGTGTGTGCGATGCATGATAAGGCTCAACATACAATCTGTACGCACTGCTTTGCTTATGATTTCCACTGGAGCCTGAATAGGTCTTTACTGTAAGTCCTGCCTGTCAGTTTGATGCAGGCACCATCACAATGCATAGAGCTCATACAGTGTCTGCTGCAGTTTGCTCTGATTCTCTGATTCTTTGGTGCTGGCGGCACCAATTATAACTTAGTTATAACTTAACTAACAAGGCTTTTGTTTGTGCATTGTTTTGCCATATTGCTTCTTGCATGTGTAAAATATTCAACCCCCATTAGTCAAGTAGTTAAGGCTGGCAAAAGTATCAAAACTTTCAGAAGAGCTTCTGAAGCATAATCCATTATTCTGAGTATATTAAAGCACGTTTGCATTTAATCATATTCCACCAAAATTAAGCACACTGCTTTTGTTTTGGCCCTTATGCATGACCCAGTCAAGTTTGCCAGCAGATGCACATGTGGAATCGCAACACTAACTTGTCATGTGGGTGCATGTCTGCAGTGGGTCATGCTCTCATTGTGGTACACCAAACACTCATGCGTTGTCTGTTTGGGACGGCAAAAATGAGTGCTCTGAATCCTTCAGCGAAAAGTCAGGAAAAAGGTTTTCAATTAAAATGCATTTTCAAGCTAAGTTAAGTTAAAGGTGCAGTAGGCAGGAAGCAAAAAAAAACAAAAAACGACAGAATTAAAAGCAAAGTGGGACCTTTTCTTGCAGCTCACTCCCTTTCTTATCTTTGTCCAGCCCCTCCCATCACATGCACACGGCCTTCATGCAGTAATCTGTACTACTATTCATTCATTTCGGCCTGAAGGTCGATGCCATAACCATTCAGCAGCAGTTCAATGAGCATTACCGTCCTGTTTTCTTTGCAAACTTTTGGACCTGTAAAGCTCTTTGAGGTGACAGACTGTGATGCATCAACATGAACTTGAG
>JAOVVB010000313.1:0-17458 GCA_028570985.1 Heterobranchus longifilis | reverse complement strand
ACATAAATAAAAACAACGTTAGTGCACAGGACCACCGAGCAGCATCTCTTTGTTTCTGCTGCTTTTGTAGATCTGCACACTCTGACCTTTAATCGCCTTTGTGATCTCAAAATGTCATTAATCAGCCTAATTAATCGGTCGACCGGATCAGTCAGTGGATTAATTCATTTTTTTCTAAAATGTGACAGGCCAAACACTGTGTTCATCACAGGAGAAAAAACCATCAGAGTAAACTACTCCCCCTGCGCTGTCGGTCAAGGTCAAAGTCCTAATGAATTAGATAATGATTGATACGGCAGATTCCTCAGCACCAGAGCATCTATGGCCATATCTGAAGTCCATGTTTGACATTTTTTAAATGTCAATATCGTTTTAAATGTTTGCTATGTTTACCGCGCACAAACTTCATAGATAATGAAGGCGTAGAGCTAATGCACACGTGTCGGAGAAGAACTCCTGACGACAGGTGTGGAAGAAAGGACTCCCACACACTGTTCTCCTCTTGCAATTAAAACATATTTATTGGGAAAAGCAGAAACAACGTTTCATCAACTTGATGAAGGTCTGTGCACCAAAACGTTGTTTGTATTTTTGAATTGCAGGTGAAGAACAGTGTGTGGGAGTCCTTTCTTCCACAGCAGTCTTTATTTCTAGATAAACAACAAAGAAAATGTTCTTTTGAATACATAAGTATTTTTAAAAGCAAGTACTCCAGTACTCAAGTAAGAAATTGACTGAGCAACCTTAACTTGTATTGTAGTAATATTTGACCAAGTGTATCTATACTTTGACCCAGTTACTGCAGCTGGAGGAGCTTTCAGTTACAATATTGGAATTCAAGGAATATTTTTCTTGACATGTTTTTGTCTTTCAATAGGAAAATCCCTTTATGTGGATCGTTTGTTTGAGAAGTTCCAGCAGAAATCTCCCGGAGCGAAACATATCAGGATCCGACTGATCGAGCCGTGCGTCGATATCGACTCTTTGGTTCTGAGTCTGTCAGACAAACTGGCTCCGCTGAGAGAGCAGGACCCTGCTCTCCTGCACGTTGACACCGCTGGAGTAAGTATGCAGGCGTGCATGTCCGCAGAGAGCTTGCTCTGTTGTTGGTCATACTTTAAATCTTCTTCCTCACTTTTGTTACCTGTCAGGTGCGTTCAGGTCTGGAGGAGCTCCTGTTCCATCTGTTAGTGCTCGGCTGTTTGAGCGACAGCCATGGCGTCCTGTGGAGAAGAAATGTTGCTCATCTGATGACTGTTGAGGTCCTGACAACAAACACATCCTCTCACAGCCAGCCAAAAGAGGTAAGAATGTCTTTTTCCCATCGTGGTCTTAAAATGTCATATCTTCAAACATTAAAGGAGACTGGAACTTTTTCAACATCTGTCAAGTCACAGCTTCCAATCAGTGGCTGCATTGTTTTAATGATAATAAGCATTTGATTTTCATTCATTGACATTTTTAAATGATGAATGTAGCCGACAGAACAAGCTTGTAGATGATGTATTCAGAAGGGAATGGAGAGAAAAGATGAACAGAGCGTTGATTGGACATGATGAACTTTACACAGGGCATCCACTGTGTTTACTTCATTAAATGTCCTGTAAAAGACTGCAGACTGCTACAGTGTAACACACAGACCTCTACACACATCAGACTGCTGTGTTATAACTCGACTCATGCTACAGTGTTTCAGTGTTTACATTAATTAGCCGCGCGGCTAACGGACTTCTGCCCAGCGAATCCCAACAGAACATCATGCACTGAAAGAAAGACATCTGAGTGAATGTAAATGTAGCATAATTAAATCTGTAGTGTCAACAATAAAAAATAAGTTTGTATCTTTACCTGAATAAATCTAGTTTCGAAGTTAATCTTAATTTGTTCAAAACACAAGACTGCGTTTTCTCAGCAAATCTTTTGAGGGACACCCACTCAACAAACACTGATCTTGTTATATTTATTCTGTTCTAGTAATTGTGGGAAGTGGGAGGGGCCACACATTTTTCCTGAATATTTTCCCTTTTGTTTTTTCCCCACTTGGAATTTGACTTTTAACAACAACAACCAGGAGTGTCCTGACTTGTCTTGACTATCCACAGCCCCAGGAAGAGCAAGATTATGTTTTTTGTGCTTTGCAGCCTAGTAACCGCCAACATTTCCCATCATGCCTAGTGCTGGACTGAACAGTTTGCTAAGTTTGGCGTTTTATGTTCTAAAATGTGAATATTAGATTTGTAATGTGTCTGTTTCGAACATGGTGACTTTTTGTATGTGTCTGTTCAGAATGTGGTGGTTTATGTTGGTTTTTGTCATCTTTGTCCTGTTTATAGTTTAAACCATGAGCGAGGTGGCTGTTGTGTTTCTTGACTCCAGCTGCATTTTCATGCTAACAGTTATGTGGCTTGACCCATGTGCTGCACAACACTGAAGGGTTGATATTGCTGAATACACACACACACATGCTGGTTATCACAGAAATTCTAGGTTGTTGGAAAAGTAAGATTCAAATGCAAGTGGACATTACAAACTCATGTTGAGGGGATCATACACTCAAAAAATGAACTCGAAAAATGCAAAGATTAAGTTGATTATGTACAAAAAGTAAGGACAAATCTTGCTTTATCTCCATAATAAATTGATGCAAAAAGTTGCCTTGATTTTTTAAAAGTAGATCAGGCAGTATATTTTTATCAGTGTGAATTTCAGCCTGCATGCACAGTTTTTCAGCTTAATATTGTTGAAACAGAGCAGCTAATGTTGGTAGCAAGAGCAACAATTTGGCAGACTGCCGAGGCATCACTGCCCTTTTCTGTCAGCTGCACACTAGTCTCACGTAGCCAGACCTACGTATCTCCACAGTGCTATGTCAGCGCTGTAGTGCCGGTTGCGTGTGTGTGCGTGAGGAGAGGAGACAGAAAAACACTGTAAATACTCACACTCTGAGCTGAAATGGGAACACTGCAACGTGTGTTTTTCGGTTTAAGTAAAGACATTCATTTAACAAACCTTAATAAATGAATAACTGGAAGTTGTCTGTGCTGTTTACCAACAGGCTAGAAATACTTAAACACCTTCAGTTAATCCGTCAATATGATGGACCGCCTTCAGATTTTTGGTTAATGCAAGCTCTGCTTCCAATAACAGCATGTCCTCATATTTTAATAAGTTACCACTCGCTCAGAGCATCTATAAATAAGTGGACCAAGTCTGCCACAAGTGCAGTGTGCATTAGTGACCATGCATAAGTGATAAAAACTTCTATTTTAGATGGTAAACAAATGCCTTTCCATAATCTATACTCACCTGCTTGCATTAACTTGGGGTCTCTAGATCTCTGAATTCAATGTCTTACATTTCCCCTAAATTGCCCGCATTGCTTAAATTATTACGTTTTGTCTGTGGTCTTGAAGAGCTTTGAAAGTTTAAAATTAAAGGGTTCTGCCCTTTTTTCAATGTAAAGCAAAATTACAAAAATGACCTCAGGCTGCAATTGATTTCATGTTTTTTTCATTTGCTCACACAGATTAGGCTCGGACTTCTCGACATTCTGCCTACGATCCACTGTAGACCTCCAAAAGAGGTGAAGCAGTTGTTGGCCAGTAGAGGGGTGTTGAGAAAACAGACCTTTGATCCACTCATGGATGAGCAGGAGTTCTGCAGCGAGGGGATTCAAAGACCCTATCAATACTTAAAGCTCTACAAGAAGGAGAATCTGGATCATTTTAACTACCAGCAAGGATCCAGAAGGGGGGATCCCATTGATTGTGTCAATCACTTTCTGTCACACTGTGGGATGCAAGATCCATCTTGGGCTGAGCTGAAAAACTTCTCCTGGTTCCTCAATGTGCAGCTGAAAGACTGTGAGAACTCTGTTTTCTGTGATCCAGATTTTCTGGCTGGCCAGCTGCCTGGTTTCAAGGACTTTATTGTGAAGTTCATGATTCTAATGGCAAGAGATTTTGCCTCCCCATCTCTGAACACATCTGATGAAAGTCCCATGCTGCACATTGATAACAGTCTGGAGGATGACCTTCTCGCCCGTCTGATGATTCGTAAGCATTGGGAAAATGAGTCTCATCCCTACATTTTCTTCAATGCAGACCGAATGTCAATGTCTTTCCTCGGCTTTAATGTGAAGCCATGTCCGAGGCAAAACATACTCAATGCAGTTGATCCTCGCGGTGGCAAGGTCCTGATAGTAGATGTGATGTCACAAAACCTTTTTCAAGGTTTGGAACGCCAGAGGATCTCTCTCACCGAAGACTTTGATGAGTTGTCTCGGCTGGAAAAAATCAAAAGAATCTCATGTGTTGTCGGTGCAAAGAAAGGAATGATGGACAGAACATTTGACCCAGACCCAACGTATGAGCTCACTGCAGACAATGTGATGAAGATGTTGGCGATACACATGAGATTCCGGTGTGGAATTCCAGTTGTCATCATGGGAGAAACCGGCTGTGGAAAAACCAGATTAGTTCGTTTCCTTTGTGCTCTGCAGAGGGAGGAAAGACCAGTAGAGAACATGGTACTTGTCAAGGTACATGGTGGAACTACAGCAGAGATGATCTACAGAAAGGTGAGGGAGGCAGAGATACTTGCTGAGGAGAATCGTAGACTGCACAGTCTGGACACCATTTTGTTCTTTGACGAAGGCAACACCACAGAAGCCATTTTTGCCATCAAGGAAATCCTGTGTGATCAAACAATGAAAGGGGAACCTCTGGAGGCAGGCAGTGGCTTGAAAATCATAGCTGCTTGCAATCCTTACAGGAAGCACTCACCTGAAATGGTGGAACGTTTGGAACGTGCAGGGTTAGGATACAGGGTGAAGGCAGATGAAACAGAAGACCGCCTTGGCAAAGTCCCTCTGAGGCAGCTGGTGTACCGGGTTCATCCTCTGCCTCCAAGCATGGCTTCTTTGGTCTGGGACTTTGGTCAGTTGAGTGATTCAACTGAACTTTCCTACATCAAACAGATTGTCCAGAAGCAAGTTGACGACCATCGTTTGCCAGTGATCTGCAAGGACATCATTTCAAAGGTGCTGGCAGCCTCCCAGAAATATATGCGAAGTCGCAAAAATGAGTGCAGTTTTGTGAGTCTCAGAGATGTGGAGAGGTCCATGAAAGTGCTAGTTTGGTTTTACCAGCATAGCGAGGTCCTTTTCAACAACTGCTCTCACCTCAGCGCAGCTCATAAAACACTGAAGTGCTTGATTCTTTCCATTGGAGTCTGCTACTACCCGTCTCTGGTGGACAAAGAGCAATACCTCTCTGTGATTTGTGGGTATTTTCCAGAACCTCTCCACTCTTCAGCAGCATTGCAGGAAGAGATTTCATCCTGTCAAGACTTATTCCTTCAAAACATACAGACAAGGGAGACCATAGCCAAAAATGTTGCACTCAAAGAGAATGTGTTCCTCATGGTGGTTTGCATTGAGCTCAGGATCCCACTCTTTCTGGTTGGCAAGCCAGGCAGCTCTAAGTCGCTCGCTAAAACAGTGGTTGCTGATGCCATGCAGGGCCAGAACTCTCACTGTGAACTATTCAAGACACTCAAGCAAGTTCATATGGTCTCCTTTCAGTGCAGTCCTCACTCAAGTCCAGAGGGCATCATAGGGACATTCAGGAACTGCGCCCGTTTCCAGAAGGACAAAAACATGGACGAGTATGTATCGGTGGTGGTGCTTGATGAGATAGGACTAGCAGAAGATTCTCCTCAGATGCCCCTGAAGACCCTTCATCCTCTCCTGGAGGACGGTTGCATTGACAATGACAAGCCAGATCCACACATGAAGGTGGGCTTTGTTGGCATTTCCAACTGGGCTCTTGACCCAGCAAAGATGAACAGAGGAATATTTGTGTCGAGATGGGATCCGAGTGAGGATGAACTTGTGGAAACTGCCAAGGGAATTTGTTCATCCTCCAACCAAATTCTCCTGAAAATCATTCACCTCTTCCCATCTTTGGCAAAGGCCTTCTTGAGCATCTGTAATGAGACCACAAAGAATCAGTTCTTTGGTCTGAGGGATTATTACAGCCTAGTCAAAATGCTCTTTGCTGTAGTCAAAGCAACACAACAAGAGCCAGATGGTGGACAGTTGGTAGAGGCCATTTTGCGTAACTTCAGTGGACAGCCAGAAGGTTTTGACCCTGTCATATATTTCCAAGAGGTTCTCCAAAACTTAATGGAAATTCCCAGACCAAGCACCTTGCAAATGGTGAAAAAGAATCTTGACCATGACACCAACCAGGAGAGCCGTTACCTGCTTTTGTTGACCACCAACAATGCAGCTCTCCATATCCTTCAGCAACAAATCTTTGCCAAAGGAGACTATCCACCACCTGAAATAGTCTTTGGCTCAGGATTCCCGAAAGATCAGGAATATGCCCAAATCTGCCGTAACGTTAACCGAGTGAAAATGTGCATGGAGACCGGGCGTACTGTCATCCTCCTCAACATGCAAAATCTTTACGAAAGCCTGTACGATGCCTTGAACCAGTACTATGTTTACCTCAGTAAGCAGCAGTACGTTGATCTTGGTCTCGGCTCCCACAGAGTCAAATGTCGTGTCCACCAAAAATTCAGACTGGTGGTAGTTGAGGACCAGAAGAAGGTCTATGAACACTTTCCCATGCCCCTCATCAACAGGCTTGAAAAACACAGGGTGGATAGGAGTACCGACCTGGAACCATGGCAACACAGGGTTCTCCGCAAGCTGAAGGAGTGGGTGCAGGAATTCTCAGGTGAGGCCTCAGAGGATTTCAAGTTATCAGACATTTTTGTTGGCTACCATGGCGATGCCTGTGCCAGCGCCCTCTTGCAAGCACTAGAAAGGAGAGTACAAAAAGTTGAAGACGGTGCAGTAAGACAACATCAACAGAATGAAAGAGATGAGTCACTGGAAGAAGATGAACCAAACGAAACACCGGAATCAAATTCCAACGAACAGAAAGAGGTAACTGACAAGGAGGACGATAAGTCAGGTGATGCGATGGACATAGAGACTGCTGGAAAAGAGCAAGAACTTGACTCAATGGAAATCAATGATGATGAAATCACTGGGGTATGTGATGATGAGAACAAAGTGATGTCTGAGAGCGAAGAATTGATGGAGACAGAAAACGATGTTGGGGAAAACGAGGAAGAAGAAGTCTTTGAATTAGCTAAATGTCTCTTGTTGAACTGTGCAACGCCGGATGCTGTTGTGAGGCTCAAGTATTCAGATTTAGCAAACCAGGAAAAGGAAAAACTCCAGAGAATGTACTTCCAGCAACAGTATCACCATTCCCTCCGAAACTTCCTGGAAGATTGCCTGAACAAGCATCAGGAGTCCAGCAAGTTTCTAGAGGTAGGTCACAAACCACTGCTCCAATTTAGTTTTTCATAATTTCTTTACAATTTATAGAAATTGTTGACGTCACTGTCCTCTTTGTGGTTTTGCACAGATAACTACATTCTCCAGCTTGCTTACCAGATCAGATGTCAGAGTTGTAGCCCATGCTCTAGGACTGCACACGGACAGGATCCTCCTGCTCTCGCTCCACCAGTTTGACACTGAGGTCTCTTTCTGCAACAAGATACGGTACTAACTTTTCAGATAACGTTAACATGGCTTTGTTATTTAGGGCCCAAGCACTGACAGGTGCAAGGACTCTATTGAAAATGAAGGAATTCTCTCAAATTAATCACATTTCTGAGGGGTGCTAAAGGTACTTGAAAACTCTTGAAAGTCTCACAATTTGGTTTCACCTAGATGTACGAAATTTGGTTTCACCTAGATCTATGAAATTTGGTTTCACCTAGATCTACAAAATTTAGTTTCACATAGATGTATGAAATTTGGTAGGTAGATGTGCAAAAAAGCCTTTTGGCTTTTGAATTAACTGTGCAATTGTCGTGCATTTTTCGCCATTTCCAGGTTCTGTACTTTAAAAAACTCCTCCTAGTGATTTAACCCGATAAACTTCAAATTTAGGCAGTGAGATCTAAATACTTTCATGATGTAAAGTTGATCAAATTTTAGGTTTTCGAGGAACGATGTTGGCGTGGTGGCGAAATATTGTATTTCGCCATTAAACAGGAAGTTGTTGTAACTACAGTGTACATTGTCCAATCTGCCACAAAATTCTCATGCTCATGCCAATATTGACACATTGCCATAGCGCCACCTACTGGCAACAGGAAGTCAGCCTTCATCATCTGATTTACATGAACATTTACATTGTGTGGTCTATACTTGAAATAGAACATAATGGATGTTTAGTGCATGCTCTCTAATGCCACATAGTGGACAAAGGAGGTGATACAAAATTGACATCATCTCAAACACCTTGCATTCTGCGCAGTGTATTATGGTCACGAAAATGCACAACCCTCAACATGCAAGAAGGTTTGTTTTTGTCTTTTAGGCCCTGTATACATGTATCTGGATATTTTCCTCTCTGTTTCCTCATCCACATGTAACAGAGTTTTACGTCACTAAAACAGATATTTTAACGCCTTCTAAGGTGAAAATGTTCCAAAATTCTGATTACTGTGTATCCGTGTAGACGTGTGAAATGGGAGATTTTGGGAAACGATGACATCATCTCCTCAGTTTGTGCATGCCAGTGTTGCTTTATGTAATGAGCATGCGCCAGAAACACAAAGTCAGCTCGGCTACATGCTAACAGCTAACAGTAATCTGTGTGGTAAGCAGCAACTTCCCCTTCTGGTCCGTCCACGAGTCACATGTCAGTTTCTCCACAGTACCAGAAAAGATAAAGAAATAATTAGCTTCTGTTGTTTCACTATTGTTTGATCTGTTACTACCACCAAAGCTAAAGCTAAAGCTAACTGTATGCTCAGATTCTTCTTCTCTGGTGTTTGACATGTCGTAGCCTTTATCTATCTGTTTGTGTTCTAATGTGGACGCAGATATTTATCAAAGTGGAGGTCGTGTGGATGGAATTTATTTTTTAAACAGAGGAGAAAAATATCTGTTTATAAAAATATAATAATGTAGACAAGGCCTGATTCTAGCTGTGTCCCAGTTCCATATTCATACTAAATCTATGTAGCACATTTACACTAAATTACTGTAAATATGCTCAAAGGTGTCAGTATGTTTACTAAATCGGCTTGATTTTTGTGTGTGCTGTTGATGTAAACTATTGTCCCACAATGCAATGCACAAAGCAAATGAATGAGCTGCTCACAACTGAAACAAAACAGTAGTGAAACAGCTCTATAACGCGTTATTTGTCAGTGCTCTCTGATGGACAAACTGTAACGGAAACACTGTTTTTACTATCTAAAATATCTGTGGCATTTCTGTCTTTTTGGTACTAATGGGCTGCCATATGTGCCGATGCATATATATGGATAATGAGCTAAACCAGTTAGCACTACTTGTGTTTTTAGTGTAGTCACACTTAACAAAGAGGAAACAATTAAAATGCTAAAAACAGAAACACTTCAAAGTGGGTTCTAATCTTTGAATGTTGTGTTGATGGACACTCTCGCTCCACAATGCAGCATCATAGCTTTTCACAGAAAGAAAAATGCAGACAGTTGTGTGAGCACTCCAGTGGCAGTACAGAAAACACAACTAAAAGAAATTCCCATTTTGTTGCTGCTTTGTTTTCTGATTTGAAATTGGCAGTAGTCGCAGTTTCACATCAGTCTGCTCGTACTTTCATACCTCTCCTTTTGTATTTGTACCAAACAGTTAATCAGAAAACCAATGTCTCGGAGACTAATTACCAAAATAGTGCACAGTCAATATAGTTTTGCCTTGTAGTATTAGTATATAATATGGAATTGGGACACTGATGTAGTGAAATGCAGTGTAGAGGCCATTTAACACTGACAGTTTTCACTGATGCTCCATTTGTTTAATGTTACTGATCATAAATTATGATGTTCAATGGCTAAACTGCTTTAAAGACTCATTTTACAACCCCTGGAAATCTTTTTTTGCGGACCTTCATCGGTTCAACTTGTCACCTGTCGGCAGTGATGTGCAGGTGTACTCCAGGTTGCCGTGGTTACAGGTGCAGCAAAGCACACTTCTGACCACATGCTGAGAAGTGAAGCCAGAGACGGCAGTGAAACACTGCTTCTGAGCCTGCTGTTATGGCGTGTTCACATAGGACTCGCGATTACATACGAAGTCAATGCAAAGACGCAAATTTGCAGCGGGCGACGTGAAGGACCAGAACTACGGTTGGGTATCCTTTGAATTTTATCGAATCTGGTTCTGATCAGTTTCCGATTTTGATTCCAAAATGGTAAAAAAAAAGAGGCCAAATGTCACATCTTCTTCTCACATGCACTGCACATGTCGTCATTTTCTTTATTAAAGTGAAGCCACACTTTTGACTGTTTACTGCAGTCCACCTTTCAGACGTGACGTTAGCCATGCATGCTAGAAGCTAGCGGCTTGCTTGTAAACAAATGGGACACGCTGCTGCGGTGATGCGTCACAGTCACGCAGACAGGTCCTGGCAGATATGTAGCCTTTTTTTGCAATAATAAAGGTTTTTTTGTGTTTTGGGACCTGTTAAGAACCAGGTATCCGATACTTGGCATTTTGGATTCGCTTCTTACTTACTAATGATAACATGCAAATTTTGTGTAATTTGTGTATTCGAATGACTTTAAATATTTCAACTTGAGTGAGAAATTCATGTGACACTGGGTCGCGAAAGCCTATCAGCGTTGAGATCCTCCTGCATAGCATAGCCCTGATGGATCCAAAGTCCATTCACAAAACAAACATTTTAAAAGTTGTTTGCTTGTGGTCTTGTGGGCAGACCTGACAAAGCATTTATTCAGACTTTTTACAAATCGGCATCATGATAAAGTTATTTCGGCATAATTTTCGATCTGTTTATTGCAATCAAATCACAGAAAAATCTGTACATCAAGTAGCGCTGTACGTCATCCAGACGTACTTCCTGGAGAAAGTAGTGAAATTCACCGAGCTGTGTGTTCCTCCGGATGATGTTATGAATCCAGACACCATGGCGTTTGGCTTTCGGACATGTCGGGGACTTCCACAACAGGTACAAAACAGCAATGCTGATTATTTCGGGCATGTTTGATGAAAGAAAAACTTGCCTACAGCTCTACACCGGCACGTCTTGTGCGAGTAACGCAAATAATAATAAAAATGATCTCAATGTGATCCCGCCATCAATTTCATGCGAATAACATGATGCAAATTTTCACGTCCTATATGAACATGCCATTAAGGTACTCTTCTTTAAGGAGCACCGTGTAACTGATGACTGAGAACACTGGGCGTGTTACCATGGTGACGGTATAGATACAAGCCAACCAAACTCTTTATACAGCTCTCATCCATCTTTGACCTAAAACTACTAATTGACTAGATAATCTGAAAACCACAATAGCTAAGTATATCATTTATATACATTTTATCTATGTGACAAAGTCACACAAAGTCCACTTACACATGCTCCAACACTAAGCTCAAATCCAAAAAAGGAGAGATTATTATTTTTTAATTTTTTTTTTACTGTGGACTCAACTGTCAGAACAGGAACGTTTAACTCAGAGACTCAGAGGGCACAGTAGTGAGTTGGCAGCCGATATTGTGAATAAATAACGGATTATATCAACCTTGTGATTGATCGACAAGCATCATTTGGGGTCAAAACACGAGGGAGACCACTGTCAAAGAATGTTGTTGATTTTCATAAATATTATATTTTCTAAATAGACTGAAGCCATGAGTCAATCAGGTTTCCTGAATGGTAATCATTAAATCCCATGAAGTCCCATGGTACCTAGTGTTTTTTTTTTTACATCATGCCTACTTCTCATCTTTCCATTCTGACTTTAATTTTTCCCTTTGAAACATAAAAATATCAGAAACTAGAATTATTGCAATAAATAACAGCAGAATGATTTCTCCCTCGCTATCTATTCATCCTTCCTTCATTCTGTCCCCCTTTTGTCGCCTGCCCTCTTACTTCTCTCCTCATCCGCTTCATCTCTCGTGTTGCCGTTGTTGTCATGGTAACGCCCATAGGAGAGATCACTTCAGGTCGAAGCCCTGAGTCTGGGACTGACCCTTCTCCTTGTTCTAAAACACAGAAAAGACAACAAAAGCTCTTAGAAATGACAACTATGAATTCATGACATGATTTCTGACAGATAAAGTTGCCGTTTGCTGATATATAAAATGTCAAAATTCATGGAGGACCTACCCAAACCCAACGTGCAAAAATTCATTAGAAGAAAAAAAGAGATGGAGATCCGATCCGAAAGAGACGCACACACAGTCAGACCAAATCTGAACAGACTAAAGCATCCAAAAAGCAGAACCAGATTGAATACAAGACCAGGTGTAAATCTAGTCTGTGGCTGGACCGTGGCTGTTGTGTGTTGTGTGTACTTTACAATAACAGCTCAAATTTCTCAGTGTACCTGAATGCACCATGAAGTCCCGTTGGTGCTCACATGCTTATGTTCTATTCTTCTGTCATCTCCGACTCCGGCAGTGGCCATGGTGTCTTGAAAAGTGCAACTGCAGACTACTGGTAAGCTACGCTGTGTCATTAGTTGCAGGCTGCTAGCTGTGTCTTTAGCTGCAGGCTAAGTTACCGGTAAGCTACACTGTGTCTTTAGCTGCAGGCTAAGTTACCGGTAAGTTACACTGTGTCTTTAGCTGCAGGCTAAGTTACCGGTAAGCTAAACTGTGTCTTTAGCTGCAGGCTAAGTTACCAGTAAGCTACGCTGTGTCGTCTATGAAGTGTTGTCTTTTTTTTCAGACCTGCGCAAGTAGACGCGGTGGTGGAGAGCATAAGAAATACTAAATCTGTGTGTCCACAGTCACTGTCGTTGCCACGCTTCCCATTCATTGTCTATGTAAGCAGCCATGCAATGCATTCTGGTAGTGTGGCGATGAGTTTTGAGAGATGGGCCGCCGGGTTGCACACTCATTTGAATTGAAGCTGAGGTCCAGCTACTTTATGCAAATGAGCGCTGGCTGCTGCCTCGCAAAACTTCTGAAAATCTCTCAAACCAACCATCGTCAATCTAAAATGAAGACAGATTCAGCAACTGCATATTCTATTTCTCGCCTAAAATGTTTTCAGAAACACATTTGGTGGACTATTTTTGTAAAAGAGATCGTTTCCAAATGAGCCGCTATGACAGTCCAGTTTGAAATCCTGAAGCGTCCTCCAATCGGCTGTTGTTTTTCGTCAAGGAAGAGAAACTGACAACTATACAGGCACACCTATTAAGCGTGCAATGCTGGGGAGCGTGGCAATCCCTGCCGTGGAAAAAGGCATATATGGACAAACAGCTTAAGAGAATCACAGACACCTGAAATCGTGACACCTCTGTTAAGACCGATAATAGATTGTAGTAGATTATGTGAGTTGCATGTGTGGTTTCAAACTCACCCTGAGCGAGGGCCGAGGAGGTCTAACTGGTCTGACTGGTAGTACTGGTTCTGCTACTGGCTTTGCCTGCCTTCTCTCCAGAGGCTCGAGGTCATCAGCTACATCAGGACAACTGATGTATCCTCCGGCCCCGAACACTGAACCCAGATCGCCTTCTAACAGGTTGTGCCTGGTGGGGGCACTGGGTGGTGCGGTGTCCTGGTTGGCAGACATGTTGCGGGTGTCGGCAGTACTGGTGTTTGTGTTGTTGGTAGTGCAGATACTGGTGTTACTGAGTTCCAGTCCCAGCAGGTCTTCTGATGCCACATCACTGTCTGAGCTGTTATTGGTGGGACTGGCATCACGCTCTGGTTCCACAATGCATTGGTTATTGTTCGCTTCAGGGGAAACACCCTTACTCAACAAGTCCAGCACCTCCTGGTTGTCATGGCTACCTAAGTCTAGCAATTCCTGATTTTCATTGCTACCAAGATCCAGGAGTTCCTGGTTGCCGTGGCTACCTGAAACTAGCACTTCCTGATTTTCTTTGCTAGCAAAATCCAGTAAGTCTTGGTTGCCACGGATATCTAAATCCAGCACTTCCTGATTTTCAGGACAGGAGAAATCCAGCAATTCCCAACTGCCATGGCTACAAGGTTCCAGCACTTCTTGGTTATCATAGTTACAAGGTTCAAGTAGTTCCTCATTGGTGATATTGCAATAGGGTTCCACCACCTCCTGGTTGTCATGACTACAGAGACCCAGGACTTCCTGGTTTTCATTGCTAACTGACCCTGTGTTGTCAAGCCTAGAAGGTTCCAGCACTTCTTGGTTTCCATTGTTACACAAATCCAGCAGTTCCTGGTTATTGTGGCCACAATGTTCAAGCACTTCTTGGTTTTCATGGATATGAGGTTCCAGTACTTCCTGGTTGCTATAGTTAGAAGGTTCTACTTGCTCGTTGTTGTCAAAGGTGCAGAGGTCCATTGCCTCCTGGTTGTCATGGCCGCAGAGGTCCAGTACCTCTTGGTTCTCTTCCTCAGGGCTGAGCTTAAAGCCGTAAGGGTCACAGGAAGTGATGTCAAACTCATAGCCATCAATGTTCGGTTGGTCTGGTTGAGAAGGGGAGGGCTCAGGGTCAAAGGTCAGATCGCTGTCAGTGGGTTCTGGGCTCAGTTCAGCTTCGTCAGGGTCTAAGAGGGTGTGACTGGAATGTTCTGGACTGAGTTTAAAGCCGTATGGGTCATAGGAAGACTGACTGGTTGGTTCATAGCTCAAGTCAAAGCTGAGATCTCTGTTGGGATCCAAGTCCGGCTGGATGATGAGGTTTTGGGAATCTAGTGAGTTTTGGGGAGTTGAAGGGTTTGCCGGTTCCTCTTCTGGCCCCTGACTGGAGGTAACATAACAGGACAGAGTTTGCTTTATGTCGCCTGTCCAATCTGGTTCCAACCGGACTTGTTGGTCAAGCTCAGCCTGAGCTGAACCAGAACTCGGACCTAGGAGAAGAAAACCAAAGTTTCCATTATTTGTGTTTAAGTATTCTGAGTGGGGTCGGCTGTGTGTGGCCTGTACTTCATATCTAATGTGGATTCAGTCATGACTGAACCCTGATCCATAGTAGCTTCTCATCGTGGATCACCGCTTGTTACTGAACACTAATAGATTGGCTGATATAGCAGTCCAACATTATCGCTTTTATTGGGGGGAATGTGCAGTATCTTGGTAGGGCATTATGTAATATTCTTGGTGTGTATGTTCTGATGTATATGGATCTGTGTGTGTTACTGAATGTTAACTGTAGTTTGATTGTACTTGTATGTGGGTATATTGTGTGTAGGCTGTGTACTGCTATCTCACCCATGTTCTCTCGAATGCCCAAGACAAATTTCTCCTAAGGGAGTCAATAAAGGCTAATCTTATCTTATCTTATTTGTGTAATGAAAATTGGCCCTTAACTACACAAGGCTTAACTACCCTTAAGACCACTCCTACTTAGGAAAGCATGAACCATGAGTTGCAGCACCAGTCCACACACTGACAAGCACAGTAAAAAGTAGGGATGCACAGATACCACTTTTTTTTTACAAACCAAGTACAAGTAGAAGTACTTACATTTGGGTACTTGCCAGTACGAGTACCGATATGAGTACTCGGGTTGGATATTGTTTGTTTGTTTTTTCAGCACAGGTAGCGGTGCCTAAGCGGTAGTGTTGGGCGATCTCCCCCATTGTCAGATCGTCCTATCGTCACCCTGCATGATTGCCAATACATGATATGATCGCAGGGAGGGAGGGTCTCCGTCTCTCCCCTGCCACATTCAGTACTGGGTACAGCGCTGCGCAGCCCTATGCAAATAGTCTGTCGTATCATTCATGGCAGGTGTCATTGGTATTGTCCTGTTATGCTCTTTTATATCAGTAACATGGGTGTTATTTTAAAGCCATGATTCCTCTGGGAAACAGAGTTTGATACAGGTGTCTGACAGTGATGTTCTGACTCATAAAGAAAACTGATGAAAATGAACGACGTGCTATTAGGCCTACTTGTCAGTTAAATTTATTATTAAAATTACAATTTCATTTATATAAATGCAAATTAGGCCTACATATTGACCTGTTGTTGTGGAGAGCCGGCACCACTGTCTCCCCGTCACATTCTCCCGACCGGCTGGTCCCCATCAACCACCACCTCCTCTCAAACAACGGCTGCTTTCAGCAGTCCGTCTGGTTCTGTCCTGATCCACGGGATTGACCAGCAGCACACTGAAACTATTAACTATTAACTAGATGGCGTTTTATCAAATTAAATATCACACCATACACCGGGCAGGTGAGGCGTATTTAATAACGGGACGACTGCAGCTGCTCTGCAGAGCGGACACTGGGTTCATGTTGATTTTAGCAGCATTTAAAATATGATTTGGTTATTGAAAAACCTAACTAACGATTTCAAATGGCTCTGATAATATACACAATATTTTTCAGATAATGTTAAACCTTATAGATTCAATTGTGCGCAATTTTGACTGTTTTCTGAGTGTTTTCTTACTTTTAGACTAGTTGATTATAAGTTTTAAACTTGTGTGTGTGTGTGCGGCACGTCTGTGTGGCAGGTGTCAGTGCGGAGGATGCCAAAGTGAGACTGATGGAGCAAATTAAACTTAATATTACTTGAATACTACTACTGGGAGTCTACTACAACTACTAATAATAGTAATAATTTAGTAAGCTACATTAATGGGAAAACAAGCTAATTATCGTCTTTACATTTGACTATTGGTGATCACTCTGAAGAGAGGCGATCCACGAGATGATCGGTGCCTGAAGGAATTCTTTAAAAAGATAGGCTACATGGTATCAAGTGTGATATAACTGCTATATTTTGTACCACACTAAGACCACATGGTCATATTTAAATGTATTTCAAATGTAATAACTTATTTCAACAGTCGAACAAACTGATGGCAGAAGAGAACTGTACAACAGCTTGAGTTACTCAGATTTCCGAGCTTACTTGAATGCAGCTTAACTTTCCAAGCTGCACTTGAAAGCACCGAGAAGTGCCAACACGCTGCTTTACCATTCGCTGTTTGTTTACAAAACTCACGGGGAAGACATGATTCCACAGTGACATGCTGCTTTATTGTCCGTTGTTTGTTTACAAAACTCAAGAGGTGACTTCAGGGAAGCACGAGGATTTTACAGTTCTGTTGTTTCCCCGTCATCTCCAACGCCAGCAGTGGCCTTGGTGTCCCGTCTCGATACTATGCTAGTACGGTAAGTTAAGCTAACTGTTAGCTCTGTCTGCACGTACCTGTGTTGTTTAGCTTTAAGCTTTTTAATTGTGTTTAACTGCTATTAGCTACTGGTAGGTTAACGTTACCTGCTGCCAAGTATGTACCGAACCCTAGTTTGCAGTCTGTTCTACTCTTGTCATCGTTTATCTTAAAATATCTTCGAACTGTCAGCATCACGTTGTCTTAAAGGTCCAGTGTGTAGTATTTAGCTGCCTGACTTGGCAAAAATGTAATATAATATTCATTAGTATTTTTTAAT
>JAOVVB010000290.1:3530-17459 GCA_028570985.1 Heterobranchus longifilis | reverse complement strand
TTATTTATTAAAGAACATTATGATGATCATAACAGCCTACTGCATTTAATTCTTATAATAACGCAAAAACACATCGAAATCTGCTGACGCAGTAGCATGTCCTGACAATGTTAGAATTTTTATGGTCATTTAGTTTAGTTTATTTCAGTTAATAAATCTACTACAAATTTAAAGAACACAAAATATAAGATGACACAAAACCTTACACGCATTGCTTTTCTAATTACACATGATAAAATCTAAAGGCTCCTGTGTTAACGTTTAGTTTGCTTAAATTCGATCCTAATAAGATTTACTTTTTTGTACAAGTTTGTACTGTAATTTTAGTTCTGTGATTATGAATTCACTTTAACTACAGTGTTTCATTTGATTTTATCCGCTACTACATGCAGCTCAAAAGGAGCTGTGGCTCATTAATCCTTGACAGAATGAACTGATGCCCGAGGCGTCAGTCTATAGTTATATAGCGCCACTCAGCAGTAAAGGCCAGCAAACGCACAAACCCAAATGCCGCCACCGTGAGGCGAGGTGGTAAAACTAGAATACCGCTTGAATACGATCTGTAGCTCTTTGGTCTTGGCCATAGTGGAGTTTAGAGTGTGACTGAGGTTGTGGACAGGTGTCTTTTATACTGATAACATATGCCATTAATACAGGTAAAGAGTGAAGGACAGAGGAGCCTCTTAAAGAAGTTACAGGTCTGTGAGAGCCAGAAATCTTGCTTGTTTGTAGATGAGAGAGTAGAAATAACTCCTTTATCTATATATAAAATAATTCTAACAGTTGCCCCCTTAAATTCTAAAAGAATTTGTGAATGTCAATTAGGTAACATAGCAAGAGATATTAACGTGAAGAAGCAGAGATTCATAATTAGTAAAGTCGGCAAAGATGATGATAAAAAGAGATAAAGAGAATAGATAGAAAGTTATAGAGAAGGTGGTCAGGATTAAATCACTTCTAGAATCACAATTAGAAATGAAATTAACAGTACATAGGTCATCAGGCGTTGGCGCAAAAAATAAAATGTGGAAAAAAGCAAGCTAATACAAAGTTGAACCTATATGTGTATGTGAAAATGGTGAGAAGCGACGAGAACCCCTTTTTGAGGTGTCTTCTGGGCATATGTTGCTTTACTAGCCCCTCGGTGCGGGCTAGGAGATCTTGTGAGGTAGTGGTCGATTATGTCAAGCAGTCAGAGTCGTCTGCGGTGCCTTCTTCACACGGCTGGCATGAATCCACTGTGAGTCTGTGAGAACAGCTGTGCGGGTCACTGCAATTACAGTTCTGTAGGCAGCGTCCCCCACCTTCCTGGGATTTAAACTTTTCACCAGCACTGTATCACCTGTGATGAAAGAGTGAGTAGGCTTGTCTGTAAGCAGAGGGAGAGAAGCAGAGACATTACCATGAACACTGTTCAGTTTTTCAATGAGTGCTTGCGTATAATCGCCAACAATCACGTCCAGATCACCTGTAAGGGAAACACCGGGGTTACTTTTTACCCGGGGGTGGGGAATGGTCGTCCCATTATAATCTCAAATGGTTAACGTTTGGTTGTAGAATTGGGTGTCATTCTAATTTTACAAAGCACAGATGGTAACAGGTCAACCCAGTTCTTACCTGTATCCATCATGGCTTTGGTCGACCTAGCTTTGATTGTTCTGTTCATCCTCTCTACCACACCAGAACTTTGGGGATGGTAGGGAATGTGAAATTTCCAATCAATGCTTAAAAATTTACACAATTTTTGTGTCACTTTGGAGACGAAGGGCGTGCCGTTATCACTGTCAATAGATGTTGGAATACCTTATCTAGGAATGATTTCTTTAGCCAGAATTTTAACTACTATTGTTGCATTTTCTTTTGAGCATGGAAATGCCTCTACCCATTTAGAAAATCTGTCCACAATTACAAGCATGTATTTAAGATTTCTGACAAGTGGCATGTGTGTAAAGTCAATTTGTAAACATTGAAATGTTGCAATAGGCATTGGTAAGGCATCATGTTTAACATGTTGTCCTTGTGTATTTGCACGAGCACAGATCGAACAGGAATCTAATAGAACAAGTGTAGCCAGTTTGATATTACAAATGCAGAATCTGTCCTCAATCATACGGATTACCCCCCGTTTTGCGACATGTGAAATACCATGAAAATGACGCACTAATAATGGGAGGACAGATGCTGGAAGAGCTATGCGGTCTGTTTCATCCCGAATTAGCATATCGCTGCCGGGTGAACACTTACGGAAAGACCAAAAATGTGGATCTTCGGGTGAAGAATGGGTTTGCAAGAAGGCTATGCCAATGTCAGATGACAAACTTAGGACAGAGACATGGGACATCAGAAAGAAAACTGTATCCCTACAAACCTGTGGGGACAAAGGTGCTTCTTTAGCGGCCCATTTGGCAACTTCATCAGCTAAAAAATGACCTAAAACCTCTTCGGAGTCACCAGATGCATGACCTTTGACCTTCACTATAGCTAATTGCGATGGGAGTAAACTAGCCTGTAAAAGATCAGTTACAAGAGTAGCATGTGAAATAGGCTTTCCATCAGCTGATGTAAAACCTCGCAAAGCCCAAATCTTCCCAAAATCGTGTGTGACACCATAAGCATAACACGAATCCGTAAAGATAGTAATAGGTTAATTTTTAAATATGATACATGCACGACTAAGAGCGGCAAGTTTAATTTAACACATCTCCTGTTATACTGAACTTCCAGTCTCACATAGTATTATGCAGATCAATCCCTGCTGTCCGTCTCACCCAAATGAGGATGGGATCCCTGTTGAGTCTGGTTCTCTCAAGGTTTCTTCCTACTACCATCTCAGGGAGTTTTCCCTTGCCACTGTCGCCGTCGTCCTCGGCTTGCTCATCAGGGACAGTCTTACCATTTTAATTCATACACATTCACATTTCAGGCAAACCTCAATAATTCTTTTAATTGTGTAAAGTTGCTTTGTGACAATGACAATTGTTAAAAGCGTTATACAAATATTTAATTGAATAGACACAAACACATACTGGAAAGGCATTCTAAAAGTCATTGTATATCATTTTTGCCTGTAATGTACTAATGTATTGTTCAGTAACAGTTGAGCATAGTCTTTGACATCTCATCCCCTTCCTCTACATAGCACAGGCTTCAGCTTCAACAGCAAATTGTGTCTAAAAAGTGTCAGCATTCAGTTTTCCTTTAGTTTCACTGCAAGATTCATTTCATATTAAACATTTTCCAGGTTGACTACACTATTTGAGATCCACAGCTTACAACGAGGCACCAGCTGCTTTTATTTCATTTGAAAGCCGATCATGTCACTCCCTAGTGTGCCTGTTAGGCAGTCGGTACCGGGGACGGGTCTAAATGATGAACATGCACCTGTGCGGAATCTGATTAGGTGTGTTATAGGAGCCCCTGTTGTGAGTTTAAACTGTTTGTTCTGATAATCCAAACTGGACTTATTTTTACCTTTTGAATTCCAAACCTAGTTTGTATTTTTCGTGATTTCGACTGGATTCAATCTTTCTATCGCAATGTGCTTGAACGCAACACTGATGTGTTAATTGAAGGTCAGTGTATTTTTTTATCTTTACCTATTGTAAAATACAATGATCTGTACAGGGTCGCAGGGGTCCTGGTGCCTATCCCAGGAGACTTTGGGCATGACGTACAGTAGAGTACATCTTGGACAAGGTCCCAATCCATCCGAATTCACACACAAACTACAGGCAATTTTGGGAACACCAATGAACCTAATCTGCAAGTCTTTGGACTTTAAAACATTTGCGCACATATGACAGTCTGAAAAGACTGATGAACTGTTTTTGAATGAATTAATGAACTTGAAGCCATTCTGTACCATCACACGCTCCTTGCCTCTTCTGGAGAGCAGAAGGACTCTTGGATCAGTAGAGAGACTCTGTAACATTAAACTGTCTGGATTAAACTGTCTGAATTAAACTAGTTGGCCTGTAATGCATAAAATATCCTGTTACTATGAACATCAAAGACATTCTCTTTGTTGTAATGAGAAAAAAAAAACCCTTAAGCTAAATTTAAGGAGAAAAACATTCAGCCTTTTATACCGCATCAATCTATAGTCATTACATGAAGTCTGTGTAATTAATTGCTAAGTATTAAATATTAGGGCTTAAAGAGTGTGTTTTTCTATAACCAGCTTTTTAACAAGACACAATCAGGAACTTCTTTTCTGTAGTGATGTTTTATTAATTTACATTCAGCTGCATATAATGAATGCCTTTTTAAAGCTTTTCAGCCTCATATTAAAATGTCTGTTCGCCTGTTCGAGATCTTTAAATATTCTGCTTGTTGTGTGCAAGCAGTTTGAGGCAGTATGATGGCCTGATTGATGTTTTTGGGCCACAGTCTCCTGATCGAGCTGCTCACCAGGTTGCAGACGCACGCTGTTTGATCTTTCAGAGACAAATGGTCTGTGACAATAGAAAATAGCATTTTAAAGCCGGTTTTATACATGAAAGTAAAAACAATATAAATTTTTTTTTAAAGTAATGGAATGATTTATTTTAAACGGTTAAACAATGAATTTTTTCAAGGTACCTGTCTGAAGGGTTATGCATACAATGACAACTTTAACAAAAAAATGACAATTTTTTATTTTTTTTACTTTTGAATAGCTATTTCCAACAAAGCCCTAAAACGTTCCCTTGTTCTTTTTCCTGAGCCCATGCTGCTTAAATAAGCATCCAATTATTCCACATGTACAGACTCTGTTCTGTCCCGTACCTACATTTTCAGGTTGAAAGGCATGCTGGGCAAAACTATTTCATGATTAAAAATAATTATTGTTAATTATCTTTTTTAAGACTAAAACACTTTCATTAATTAAGTTAAATGAAAACTTCACACTACCCCATAGGATAACTGAGCATGAGGTGTAAAAGGGAACAACAAAAGCAATACAATAATAATAATAATAATGAATTTAAAATGAATAAAAACCTGCAGGGGTTCAAACGCCTTTCACAAATAGCACTCTCAGTGTCCAGATCTTAGAACTCATTATCATTAAAGGCAGAATAGTTGAACTTGTTGTTTAACTTAAATAATTCTTTTGATTGTGTAAAGCTGCTTTGCGACAATGACAATTGTTAAAAGCGCTATACAAATAAAATAAAATTGAATTGAATTGAATTAACTTTCATTACTGTATCTTAATGCTTACCCTGTGCAATGTCTGCTGAAATCTGATTGACTGTTGGATTGACTGTCATGTATGTTTTAAATTCTAAATTATTAATCATTATCTTTTTAATATAAAATTGTATTTTATATTAGGTCAACATAATGACATGATAAACTATATGGACAAAAGTATTTGGCCAAACCTGCATCACTGTATCCAAAAACACATACTTTAATATGTAGTTGGTTCTCTTATGCATCTATAAAAGCTTCCACTCTTCTTGGAAGGCTGTCCACAAGATTTTAGAGTGTTTCTGTAGGAATTCATGCCCATTTGTTCTGTAGAGCATTTATGAGGTCCGGGACTGGTGTTGGACTAAAAGGCCTGGCTCACAATCTCCATTCCAGTTGATCCCAAAGATGCTCGATGGGGTTGAGGTCAGGGCTCTGTGTTAGGGCCAGTCAAGTTCTTCCACACCGAACTCATCAAACCATGTCTTTGTAGTCCTTGCTTTGTGCACTGGGAGACCGTCATGTTGGAATAGAAAAGTGCCTACTCCAAACTTTTGCCACAAAGTAGGAATTATAACATTGTCCACGATGTCTTGGTATGCTAAAGCATTAAGATTGCAACTCACTGGGGATAAGGGGATGATTGAAACACCTGAATTCAATAATTAACAGGTTTGGCCAAATACTTTTGTCCACATAGTGTATGTTTCAGCTGAATCAGTTTACAGTTAAAAAAAAAAAATTGAACTTAACATTGACACTGATCCTAAGACTGGTTTGGATTGTTTTGCGTACTATGCAAAATTAACTAAAAACAATGTTCTAACTGTTTCTTAAAGCTTTTTGGTTGGTTGAACCCAATGAATACAATGATTAAATAAAGAATTTCCCAAGTAATACATCATAAATAAAACCTAAAACACAACTATAAACAACAAGGTTCTAAATTGATAAAAACAGCATACTATTTGGCAGATACCCTTATCCAGAGCAACTTACATTTATCTCATTAGACAGCTGAGCAGTTGTGGAGCCTTGCTCAAGACCCCAACAGTGGCAACTTGGTGATGCTGGGATTTTGTGACCTTCTAATCATTATTCCAACATCTTAACCAGTGAGCTTCTCCTGCCATACTAGTCCGAAGTGAAGAAAAAAAGCAGTGTACTGTACATGATGGAATAAAAGGATAAGTAGTCAGCACCACCGAGAGCAGATAGGGTTAAGGGCCATGCTCAAAGGTCTCAACAGCAGTAACTTGGCAGTGCTGGGGCTCGAACCCCCAACCTTTTGATCTGTAATCCAGTAACCCACAGACTTACAGTAACTATTTAGGCCACCACTGCTTTACATGCTGTTTGTCTCAAAATGTATTTATTTATTTATTGCATTACTTAGCCAGTCTTAGTGTGTTATATTTTAGATGCTTATCACTCATTGTGTTAGTATGTTTAAGTTGAATTAAATTGAAATTTTACTGTTTTGCATTTCTGCCCTTTGATTCAAGGCCAGTGATGGAGACAGTGTTGGCATGAGGCTGGGTGCCAGTCCAACACGGGACACACTTGTGCATATACTATGGGCAATTTGGACAATGGCAAATACCCTACTTTTTATGTCTTTGGGAGAAAACCAGAGGAAACACATCAAACTAAGGGAGAACATGCAAACTTTGCATACACAGACCCAAAGCAGGAATCAAACCCTATACCCTGGAGATGCAAGCTCATAGTGCTAGTCACTGCACCATCATGTCACCAATACCAAAACAGCTGTGCTTTTTTCCTCATGTAATAAGTGCAACTGAGGGCAGTAGTGGCTCAACAGTAAAGGTCATGGGTTCGAGCCTCAATGCTCAAAAAATGTATGTGCAGTAACAAGTTATTTTAATGTAAATTATATATCGAATAACAGTAGCTTTAAGTAGTAACTACTCAGGCCCAGTCTGCTGAAATACTTATTACTTTGATTAGTAAAGATGTATGGTGTGGTCCTGCATTTCACCCAGGATTTCCTGGATTGACTCCCCATTCATCATGACAAAGCAGATCCTTTAAGATGAGTGAAAGAATAATGGTCTGATGCTCTAGTATGTACATTAGTACTCCATGATGGATGGAGCGAATGAGTAGATGAAAGATGAATTTAATAAGCTAGAGTGAAAAGATTATCTTCTTTAAATGAGGCTATACGTTTGCTTATGCAAATTGATGCTTATAGTACATTGGTGCATAAGTACAGAAAAGTGGTTATAACACAGCCATGCTAGTGTGCCATAACAATAAATAAAAAATATGACTGTAATTTGAACACAGGGTTTAGTTTGTCTTGCAGGTTGCCAAATGTTATGTGGTGCTTGTTCTCTTTCAGTGGGATCTCTTTCCTGAGAGCAGTTTCTGAAACAGGTGTATGTATGGGATCAGTGAGGATCTCGTCAGCTTCCGTCCTGATCCCAGTCAGATGCACTACAACAGAAGTGTAAAGATAATGTTCAGTAGAAGCAGACATGTTAGCAGTAAAGTTGTGCGTTGACCCAGAGACTCGAAGATCACCTCGTATGCAACCCAGATATGCAAATAAATCACGATATAATCACAAAAGTTTATTTTAAATTAAGTGACAACTTCAATTAGTAATCTATTTATCCTCAATATACTAAAGGTCAGAGTTGCATGTGAAACTAAAGAAATTGAATACATTTTCAGCAAATGTTGTGTGATATTGTGTTCATTGAGTTGATTAGTCTGATTAAATCTTGCTGGAAAGTGTTGAGAAAATGTAAAAATTTAAATAATGATGGCAGTGCATCTCTTTAGCTCCGTGGGTGTTCCAGAGAAACCTGAACTAAAATGAATTGTGATGATTAAGTGTGATTATAGGGCTTTATATTAGGGCTTTGAAATTAACTGCACCCTCAACTTCCTTACTTTATGGGGGGAAAAAATGAATCAAATATGCAAATAGCTGAATTTTAAACTGAAACTTCAATATTAAGCTTTTAAGATAGAGGAGATAAAGTGAAAGTGAAGGCATATTTAAGGATTGTAACACAATGCTTTATTGGGATTTCTATCTGTTCAGTGCTCCAGTTCCCTTTTCGTACGTATTTGAAATTAAACCTAAAGTGCATATGGCCGGAAGTGGAAGGAACCATTAGCCTCTAGGGTCCGGATTCGATTCCCAGCCAGGCTTGATTCCCGTCTCTGTGTGCATGGAGTTTGCATGTTCTCCCCGTGCTTGGTGGGTTTCCTCCGGGTTCTACAGGTACCTCCCACAGTCCAAAGACCTGTGGATCAGGCTAACTGGAATTCCTAAATGCTCGTAGTGTGCGTGTGAGTGAGTATATGTGTGTGTGCCCTGCGATGGATTGGCACCGTGTCCAGGGTGTACCCTGCTGGTGCCCTAAGTCTACTGGGATAGGGAATAGGCAATTAATCAAAACACTATGAGGTTCAGTGCTCACATGAGTGACTGGCAAACTGTGAGTCTTTGCATTATTACATCGAAGTACATTCTCAAATGTTCAAAAAGTAACTGAAAGTTGTAAAAGAAGGGCTACAAAACTTCAGGCTGGATGCAAAACACTGTTGTGGAAAAGTAAAAACCTAAAACTATCCCAACTTTTTTGTAAAGTCCAGCAGAATCCCATTCCCAAATAGTATGCCTCCTCGTTTTTATTTGTACATTATCTGTACCCATTTAGATCACATGATCTGTTTATTCCTAGTGATGTATTCCTACTACAGCCCTCATTTTAAAAACTGCATTATAACAGATTTCCAATTTTTTTGTTGTTATTGTAGCCATTTCCTTCATTTTTCTGTGAGCCCAAATTATTACATAAGGCTATCTAAGTGTGTTTTCTCCAGGCGTATTTGGCAACAGTAATGAAAGCATGTATAGGTAATAACACATTCCCTAAGTAATGACACCATTTGTGCAATTTTTTTTCTTATTTTTGGTGAGAGCATTAGTGATAGGTAAACATGCAATAGTGATATAAAGTTGTTAGGAGCAGAGAGAACAGAGAATGGGGAGAAAATGGTCCGTGAAAGAATAATGAGGGCATGTCACAGTAGCCACAGGAAAAAAGGATGGATACAAAATGGCCCTCCTGCTGAGAGCAAGGTGACTGGCATCAAAAACGTGCTAGTCACAAACAGGCACAGTCCAAGTGCAGCTTAGTGTGTTTTGATATTGGGTCCAGAGGGAACGGATTAAAAACGAAGGCTGTACAAACCAGATATGTTTTACTGCTTTTTTTTCCTATACAACAACCACCTGAAGTTTATTCTAGAGCAAAATCGACATTTATTAGCATTACAAATGAGGCTTTATTAAATCAAGACAATAATACACACACAGGTTTTGTCGATGATTTCTGATATTCTTGGTGACGAAAAGTGGTATTTTCCCATTTAAAATTTCCCCCCAAAAATGACCTTCTTGACTAATGAGCCTTTGCCGGAGTAAATCTACATTCATTATATAGTCACTAGTTGTTTTGATAGGGAAATATTATTTGTTGGGAAAAAAATTGTTTATTCAAAAAAGGCATGAGCAACGTTTCAACGTACTTGAACATATTTATGTTTAAACCCAGGTAACCCAGGTAAAATGCATAAATGTTTATGAATGCATGTCAAATTTTATATCATTGAAATGTCAGGTGGCGTAACCGGTTACACCATGTGACTCGAACCTCAAGCCTCTTTTTTCCAATGCTGCTAGTTTAGGATGTGATTCATAGCTTTGTTTTTGGCAGATTTACTATGTAAATGCTATTTATGTGTTCTGTGATGTATTTTAAACAAAATGGCAGTTTTTCCACAACTTTATCAAATCACTTTGAGACAATGGTAAAGCCATATTTCTCCTTCATCTTGGCATTTCATCAATATAAATATATAACTGATCCTCCTTTTTTATCATAGATAAAAAAAAGGAAAGTGACTCATTACTGAGCAAAAATAAATGTCGACCCCGATGGAAGAAAACATTGCCTTGTCAAAAGACATGAGAGGTAGTGTTGTTAGATGCCCTTAAAGGTTAGCCAGAGGAAATGAGAGTGAAATGTGGTAATAGAAAGAAATAATAGGATTTTAATTTTTCTATTTCATACATAGTTAGCGAGAAAGAAAGAAAAATAAGGAAAAGACAAAAAAAAATCAATTAGATCAACTTACAAAGCAAAAACAGAAGGTGAGGAAAATGGAGAATGTACAAGAAAAGCCACTGAGAGAGAGAAAGAGAGAGAGAGAGAGAGAGAGAGAGAGAGAGAGAAAGTGCATACTGAAGTTCTCAGTTTAACTCCACTATCTACAAACACATCAGAAGATGAGCAAATTCAGCATGTAGCCCATCTCAAGCTCAAACCCTTGATGAGCACGAATATGTGCAGGCAGTTGTAGAGAAGCTACTAGAATTCTCAGTGCCAAGAGTGAGAAAAAAGAAAGTGCAAAGTGAGTGAAAGACTTAAAAGAGACTTGAAACTTGAGACAGAAGAGAGACCAAAAATGGCAGAAAAAAGAACAAACTAAGAGATAAAGAATCTTCACAAATGCAGGTACAAACACGAAAGCAGGTATATTCTTGATTTTTGTTAATACCTTCAACTTCATAAAAGCAACACGGTGTAACTGGTCTACTCTATGTTTTTCCGAGTAAAATGACACGGACACGGAAAGCCTTTGTTTTTTAAGTATTACTTGACAAATTTTGTGGAAATTGATGCAGCCATAGGGTTACAATTTGGTCCGCATACAATTTCCTGGAAATGATAAAATTTTTGTAAAAAAAATTTCACACTTTTTTATAACTCATTATTGTACAGTAAATGTCAATAGCTCTGGTTGAGATTTTTCATGTTTGTTGGAAATTCATGTGGAAATTACCATCACTGTAGTTTTTCTTCGATACAACACATCATTATGACTTTTTTATGACTTAAGCTCTAATTATATTTAAAAACTGGCGAATAAAAATGTCACTTTGCGCCACCTGGCAGTCATTGACTTTGAAATGCGACTGATTTATGTTGGCCGCTGTTGTTTTGCTGCGGCGGTAAACACGGCGGTAATAGGCATTCTAGTTGACTACCTACTGTATAAAAGTAAAATTCAGATAATCCTGCCACGACTGTTAATATTAAAATAGAATATTGATTTTATATGTCTATGCTACAGTAGGTGGATAAAATATTACAAAGAATGTTTCTCTTTTTTAGTTATACTACTTGAGATTTTCAGGCACAATCAATCTTTTGGGGACCTGGAGCCAATCCCAGGAGACTTGGGAGCCAATCCCAGGAGACTTGGCTGTATGTATGTGGGGTATGTATGGTGGGGTACACACTGGACACGGTGCCAATCAGTCAATCAGTGTCAGGTTTCAGATAATGCACAGTTTAATGCACAAATTCTTTTTTTCCGCTACAGTTTGAAAACGTTACAGACACAATTTATAGAAAAAAACATGAAACATGTTTGCTGTGGCCAAAACAGTTGAGTTCAACCTCCTTGTTAAAAGATCAGTGTGAGCAAACCTGAAGGAGAGGTTGTCAGTTTCGGAAATGACAAAGAGCCACCCCAGGGCTAGGATTTACCATTATTTACCAGCAGCTTCATGTGGGACACTTCCAAGTGTCTTACCTTAACATGTCTGCATTTGATTGGTGTGCAGGAAAAAAACATAAAAAAAAATAACTGTCAGATCCAGATGTCTGCCCTTTGGAATCATTTTGATATTTATAGATTACATAAACATGAGCCAGCCTTTACTTTAAGTCATCAAAGCAAATACATTTCTTTTGTGAAACCAACAGAAAAGTACCTAATGATGCTTAAAAAAAAACCCCTTTACTCTCAATTATTTGTTAACCAAACCCTGTGCAACTTCCAAGCCACTGCGTGTGTGTGTGTGTGTGTGTGTGTGTGTGTGTGTGTGTGTGTGTGTGTGGGTGCTCACTGACCTTTACATATAAAAATATGTTCCAATCCAGCACTGTTCTTAGATCAACCCTCTGCTCATTGTGTGTGTGTGTGTGTGTATGTATGTGTGTGTGTGTATTGGAAGAGATAGTACTCTGAAAGCCCACCTCATTAAATCCAGACTGAACTGCGTGCATGCAGGGGGTTGGCAATGATACTGATTTAGTTAACCTTTTCCTCAAGAGGAGGAGGAGGCATTTCCACTCCAACAAACAAGAAAGCACAACAACGCTTCGCACTTAATGAGAGGAACTGCACTTTTCTTTTCAAATACGTCAAATGCACGTGCCATCGTTTTGAAGGTACTTGCAAGAATTACCTTCTATAGGGAAAGAGTCCTCAGTAATATCCTCAGATCTTAGATTTTAAAAATGCATTAATATTGGGAATGTGAAGATAATGTGTATTACTAGGAATTTGCTTGTTTCTTGATTTTTTTTTTTTTTAAAGAATTCCTGCAAGACTTTTCTCATCTGATTATAAACAATCCTGCAGGACACAAATACCTCTTTAACATCTTTACTAACAGTAGAAAGCAATAAAAAAATCTTTGCATTTTTTTATTGCCTAAGGGTAACAGTCAATTCTTGAGCCTCTTCCAAACGGTTGACATGTTGCATTATTGTAAAAATATTAATACATTTACAAATATAAAAAAAATTCAACAAATCCACTTTACTTCTTGTAGCATGCTATGAATTAATTGAAAAGTCATATTATTTAATGTCACAGCAACATCTAATGAGATGTGTTTTGTTTTGTTTTAAAACCCCATAGTATACCTCAACCAAATGGTAGAGATGGCTCAATCAGGTAAAAAAAAAAAAAAATTCTGAGATAAAGTGGCTCAAACTGTGACCCATCATATCAAGTCAGTTATCAAGTTCAATTCAATTTTATTTATATGCCGCTTTTAAAAATGGTCATTGTCACAAAGCAGCTTTACAGAATCAAAAGAAAATTAGGGAAATGAGTATAAAATGAGTGAGGAAATATGTATTAATCAAAATGATTAGATTGTCCCTGATGAGCAAGCCCTAAGATGGCAACAGGAAGAAACCTTGAGAGGAACAAGACACAACAGGGAACCCCCATCCTCATTTGGGTGATAACGGATAGCAGGGATTGATTTGCAGTAATAAACAAGACGACCTGTGTGGGTCATGCCACAGGCAAAAGCAACCAAGTGGAAAGATTCTTAAACAAAATGCATGGAAAACATGTAAGAAAATTAAATATTACAAGAAGACAACACACAGACCTAAAAATTGCACACAAAGACTTGACAAATCAGAGCAGAATTAACAATGCGTAAAATTATAAAAAATAATCAGAGCAGGTGAACACCTTGGGGTAGTCAAATAATGTACAAACAAGGGCAGAGTCAGGACCAGGACTGAAGCATACACACATTGCATTACATTAAAAGCACATGGAAGAAAATAAATGAATCATGAAGGTTGTTATTTATGTAATTATAATGATTATGATGATTCATATACCAATCATAATTTTTTCACAATCAACATATTATATGGTACGTTTGCCAGATAATTCTAGCTAAGGGGGGTTGCCTGCTCATAGCCCTCATAGCTCATAGCCTATGCTCTCTGGCACACACACATACACGCACACGCACACACACAAACACAAAACCTGTGAGGTCAGTGTTAATGACCCTGAACCCCGAACGAGAGGCGAGAGCTCATAAGCGACATTGCTATGACTCGAGTGACATTTACAGTCTTCATTTACAGCCTTGTT
>JAOVVB010000279.1:0-32686 GCA_028570985.1 Heterobranchus longifilis | reverse complement strand
CAACAAAAACAAAATAAACAACAACATAAAAACATCGGCATCGGCTATTGGTCAAATTGTTATTTTAAACATCGGTATCGTATCAGCCCAGAATTTCGGTGCATTCCTACAGTATTTGTATAACACCTAGACCTGCTTTATAATAATAAAAAAAAGACAGCACTTTTCCAAATATGGGACCTTTAAGAGTCAGCACAAGTGTGTGATTAGGGGTTAGAAATATTGCACATTATTAATTGCATACATTGTGCTGATGGAGGTGCAGTCTTTATTTGTCCCGGTCACTGAGGTATAATTACTACCCCGGTGAATCTGTGTGTGGGGCTCAGGTCTGTGCAATCCATTGTACCTGCTGCAGCTGCAGGCATTTTCTCACCCCCTCTCTACTTTCCAGTAACGTACCACTCTTTAACCAGTGAAAGCCCCACATTCCTGCCCTTTTCTCTGCATATTACAATCCCTCGCTCATTAGCTGCCTCCTCCCCTCGTCTGCCACCTTACACCCACCTATCAATCTGCCTCGTTCTCCCCCTCCAGCTCCGCGGTCATGCTACACCACCTGCCAGAGCGGCAGATCGAGTCACATTAAATACATGCCACATAATGTCCTGTGGTTTATTATGTCATTTTAGTGGACAACTTGGGTTACAGATGGATTACTGTGCAGCAGCAGCCTCTTTTTTTTGTTGTTGTTGTTTTCTGCAGAGAAGCGGTTAAAAGGACGGGGTGTCCTGTTACATGTCTTTTGAATGAGCGTACACCACATTGTGTTTTCACAACTTTCACATCGTGGCCTGGGAATGCATCAGCATCCCGGGTTAAACTTTTGCGTCTCACATTTGTGCATGAAATGTAACATCTGCTGCATTGGCTTTTTCTGCGTCGGACGATATGAAAATTTCATGTCACGCTTATCCTGGCCAAAATAATTGTGATTCGTGAGAATTGATCATTAATATGATAATCAACTAAATGTGCTTAAAACTGTTAAAACGGCACTAAAACACTGGAATCGCTTTACTTTGAATGTTGCTTAGATGGGACTTTTTTTCTCAAAACATTGCGACTTTTTTTAAAGAAACAAATATTTGTATATAAAGTGTTTTTTATTGGAATTTACGATACAATCAATTACTGTCCCATCCCTCTGGGCGACATACTGGATTAACCAGTATACTGGTTTTAATTGCATGTATGACATGCATTTTTCACATACCGCCATACCATGCATAGCTGAAACAATTGCAGCAAAATATATAATATTGTTCGCCGCGAAGGCAAGCAACATCTTTAACAGGGCAAAACTCCATGGCACACAACAATTTGTAACACTAATGATTGTACATTTACAAATTTACAATGCAGAACAGCATGCTTTTGTATTCTTTGTACTGGGGCCCGGCCGACATGGGATTTTTGAAATCGATACCGATTTTAGAGGGGAAAAATCCACCGATGCCAATATAGTGAATATTTGAGCTGGAATGAAAGTAGACTTTTTCTTTGTCAATATAGTACCGATATGACTATGCAAAGGTACTCAGAAGATTTCTTTCTATAACAAATAACTTTATTGAAGAATACTTAACATTATTATACACTATTAAAAATTATAAAGAAAACAGAACTACGTAATGACACCATTTCTAAATCACCCCAAGCATCGTTTTCTGCATTATATGTTCTGTAAAAAAAAGTTTTGATATGGGAGCATAGATGATAACACATATGCCGATACCGATAGATACCGATATGTCTGTGACAGACCATTATCGGGCGATAATATCGGCCGACCGATATATTGGTCTGGCTCTGCTATGTACTCCTGACAGTAGAATAAGCCACTATAAACCTATAATAAGGCCCGGTCATGCAGAAAAGAAAATACAGTGATATACCGTGAAACCATCAGAGTCTTTGTTCATACCGCCCAAAACTACTGCTATGTTTTCTTGTTTTCAGCGCATTAAATAAAGCTCCTTCTCTCACAGCGTACTCCTCCAGCACCGCCACAGCCTACTCGGCCTACCACCACGACACGGAAACAGACTCTTCAGGCGCTCCTCTTCTTCTCTGAAGGCTGACAGACACAACAGTACCTGTACTGACATGCGTTGTAGCCAACTAGATGGACAATGTTATCCTTCTGCTGTCATTTTTTTTTTTTTTTTTGCTGTTACTGAGTGGAGCACCTTTTACCCTGGGCGGTGGTACTTCTGCTTTTAGTGGTCCGGCTAACGTTTGCTATCGGAGTGTCATTTAAATTCATGGACCTTTTTTATCTCTCCAGCAACTGAGGAAACAATATTTTTTTACACAGGGAAAGATAATGCAGGTTTTTATATGTATCCGTATGCAGTGTTTAAAGTTGTTACGTGACGAACACTCCATGCAATCTGAGCAGAGGATAGAGACTGATGGTAGAATGTAACCGTCCTCATTCTTGTCTGTGATTGTTTATGCAAGCCGTTATGCATGTACAGAATGTATGGGCTTATTGACTCCTGCCATTTAGACACCTCGAAAAGCATGTTTTGGCCTGAAAACTGCATTGTTAAGCCATATTTTGATGTATATATTTTCATGTCAATGTTACTCTCTGGGTTTTTAAACCATCTGTGGCATTTGGCCACAGTTTTTTTTATTCACAGATAAGTCTTGTTTTTAACAAAATAAAATGTCCATGCTTGTTTATGCCTTTTCATGTGCATTCAATAAGGAAATATCTTAGTAAATAATGGTGTTTAAGTCATCTATTTCTCATTTTAGATGACAGAAAATGAGACATGCTGCTTGATTCTTGCAGAGCTTCGTGCTTCGAGCTTTTTTGTTCTCTCTGCACACAAGCCAAAAATAATATATCCGTGCAATATACGCAGCTCCATTTGTTTTGCAATTATTTTCTCTCATATCAACAAGTTTTTTCCTTCACAATGTTTTCCAATGCTGTCTCTCTACCTTCTCTCTTTATCTCTTTGGATTATTGTTGTCAAGCTCATCTCCCTGAGGTCACTGTGTTGTACCAGGCAGGCTTTTTCCGCCCTCAGCAAAAGGAAGAACTCGTTTGACCGGTTCTGACAGAAAGGAAATAAAATCCTGGGGTTGTCTTTGTTATTTATTGCAAAGGGAAGAAGCAGTGCACAAAATCAGGAACTTATCCTGAACTTCAGGCCAAATTAATTGAACTTTATAAACTAAAAATGTATATTTTAAGATATACATCAGTATTAAAAGTAGTGTGCCCTTTAGTTCTGTTATTGCAGCTGCCAAGTAAGAAATATGTAATAATACTTGTATAATGAGCACGGAAGACGAAAAACAAATGTGAAAACTTCAGAAATGTTGTCAACACGTTGAAACGGCACAGAAACAGGCAGATAACTGCACTAACATCAAGATAATGAGTCTGAAAAACTTTCTTAAAACATATTTGATTTGTACTGAAAATAGGTGAAAAGATTTCTAATTTACTTGTAGAAAATAAAATCTACTCAACAAAGTCCAGTAAACTACAAACGAGCAACCAGTCTGAATTCTTCTGTGCCAAATGTTGAGCTTTTAACGTTTGTGGTGTGTTGCAGTTGCCCTGTGTAACCCCGTTTCCTCTGGCTCTGCCCCCGCCAGCACATTCTTGTTTTACCTGTATGAGGTGTCATGCAAAAGCTCACTGTTTCACAACTAGCATACCACAGGCTAGGACGAATCAAGAGGGCTGGTTCTATATCAAACCCAGCCTGCAGGTTAACTGTAAACTCAGATTTGTTTTTTTTTAGGATACTTGATTTAGCATTCAGATGTAAAAAAATGTTAGATTTGTTTTGTGTAGGGCTTTTATTTTGTTAAATGTTAGGGGTTAGGGTTAGTGTTAGGGTTATGTGTCTGTGATTATAGTTTCTCAGAGTAAACATGTGACTTCCACTATTTTCCATGAGAGGGAGACAAAGTACATACTGTAATGCTTCAACATTTATGGTCATAATAGAAACATGAAAGGGGGGGATTACTTTCTCATTTTCCTCAGTCTCTCTACCTTGGTGTGAACTTTCACATGATTATGAAGTCTAGAGGAAAAAAATACTCACCGCTGATATGCAACACCGATGGTTAACGTTGGTTTCAACACAATCTGGAAAAACAAGAAGGAGAACACAGCGTGCACAAATCACATGTGGTTTCTTCATATGAGTTTTATGCAAATACGAGCAACTGGTCGCTTACTGAAGAAACCGAGTGTTTTCCTTAAAGGGGAACACCACCGAAATGAAGAATTCCAATATGTTATTTCCATGGCCTAGGAAAGTTCAATCAGTATTTGTGAACTTGCTACTCTCTCAAAGCCAGAAACCAGAGAAGCAAGTCTGAAACGTGTGATGTCATCGAGTATAAAGTCTAGACAATGCATGGTTTGACTGGTTTGACCCACAGAATGTTTTTCTTTTTTTTTATACCCACATGAAGTTTATTCTATTGTATTGTTCTCAATTGTGAAACAGAAAATGCACCCGTATACTCAGAACATCCCCTGGGTCCTCTCAGTGTTGTCTATAACATCTTCCACTTTATACTTGATGACATCACAAATTTGAGTTTTAGCACTGCAGTTTTTAGATTTGGGAGAGAGTTTTTCATGTTTACTAATGTTTTGGACTGTCTTAGACCATAGGAATAACATGTATGATTTAGAAAATGGGTGTAGTTCCCCATTAAATTTTTGAAGTTGCCTCTAAATTAGAAAGAAAAAAACTGTTGCACTGTATTACCATATATTTTTTTGCATATGTATGCTTCAATTAAGCTGCACCACATATTATTGAAAGAACATTTCAAATCCATAATCACCCATAATTTAAGTGTTTTTAGTGATGTCTCATTTTATATATGGCATCATTTTATACACATTTCCAGGAAATTCTCTCTGACACATTAGCTATCTTTGGAAACCCTGGTGTCTTGAGCAATAACTTAAAATGTGGCTTGAGCAATAACGTGGCTGCACAACATGTCAGTAATGATGCACCTGCTCAATGAACTGTAGGGATGAAGACCACAAAGACTGTCTATATCAGCTGCAATACCTGGTATATACAAAACAAATACTGAGTCTTTTTAAAGGTCCCATATTAAGCTCATTTTCAGCTTCATACTTTTGGTATTTTGGGTTTCTACTAGAACATGTTTACATGCTCAAATGTTCAAAAAAACACATTATTTTCTCATACATGTCTGTCTGGATATACCTGTATTCACACTCTGTTTGAAACGCTTCATTTTAGCACCTGTCTCTTAAAGCACCCCTCCTGAAAAAGCCCAGTCTGCTCTGATTGGTCAGTGTTTCTGGGTCTTCTGACTCATGGGACTGTAATGGCACTTTCTACCTATAGTATAGTTGTGACATCACAACCTTAAGGAAGTCCTGACAGCTTGTTTAAAGGCACAGTTTCTGAATATGAGCTGTGTGCATTTCTCTGTGGATTGAGCATTTTGATACTTTCATAGTATTTATATTGCACCTAGACCTGCTTTATAATCATTTTTTTTAAAAGATGGAAATCTCACAATATTGGACCTTTAAAAGATTGAGACAGAACTTCACTATTACGTTCATGTACAAAAATAAATTTATTTGAAATGTTCTGTAAATAAGGACTTATTTACACAATTGAAGCAAACAGAAACAATCTTCCACATAGATACAGTATTTAAACAGTGGGTACAGACTGTCTTTATGTGGAAAGTCAAATCTTTCCACTAAAGCAGGTAAAAGATTTTCAGACTGGGTTAAAGTGACCTGAGCTTCAATGTAAATATACGTATTTCACAGTCTCATGTTCACCAATTCACATAGTTTTTGTTGGCTATCGTAAGTGCTTTTTTTGAGCAGTTCACTGTCAGGCATTCCTTCACTTCATGAGGAAACATTGCTTGGGTTGGTCAATGAAAAGTTCTGCATCACCAACGTTGGATTCAACTTTCCCCCAGTCCCTCTTCTATCTGCAGAAGAGCATGTCGACCAACAGCTCCAGCAGATCCGCCTGGCCTATCACGGGCCGGAAGAAGAGTTCAGTGATGAGGCTGGGCGTGATGCTCTGCAGCATGGAGGCTGTGAGGAGGATCCGAGCAAAGCGCTCCTGGTCTCCCGGGTGCAGGAGGTGGACCACCTCGCTGAGGGCGTGCTGAGCTTCTTGTTGCAAGCCTTCAATGAACAGAGCTGCCTTTAAATCTGGGACGTCTGTTGAATGCAAAGACAAGCCATTAGATACTGTTACATGCATGCAGTTTCTGCAGTGTTCTCTCAGCAGTGATTGGAAATGTACCCTGGACATCATTGGAAGATTACATACCTGGATTAAATATTGTGGTCCCTTTGAGGTATGCATACTCCTTTGGACTCAAATCCAAACTCCAGAACTTTTTGAGGCAGGACTTGAGTTTGCTGACACCGGCCATGGTGGGCTGCTCCCTCTCCATCTCGGGGCTCTCCTGGCGGTTTAGGAGAATCTTTTTCAGCATGCTGCCAGCAGGTGTGTCTGTCACCTCAAAGTCCACGTGCTCCTGGGCCAGACCCAAGATGAAGAGCGGCGCCCAGCAGCTTTTGAGAAGCGAGAATTGGTCGTTCGGTGGCATCTGGTTAAAAGCAGGTAAGTTCTTCATGAAATGGACAGTTTTAACCAGAACTGCAGACGCGTCTTTGCAGATCTCAGACGGCCTTTTCAAGCAAACTGTCCTCCGCAGCTCACAGTTGCATCTGTGAGTTATTGAATTGTAGTTGAAGTTGCCTTGGCTTGGTTTGTTGTTATCCATCTGGCTCAGGATGTTGTAGAGGATAGGATTCGAAAGCCTGTCGCTGTTGGCTGCACAGTGACACCCGTTATCCATGTTTATAGGTTGTAGAGATCTATGTAGTTAAATGTGAGAGACCTCTCATGGGATGGGCTCTGCAAGAGCTTGTGAGCACTGCTGCTGCTTCCTGCAGTGTCCCCATATTTATAAGGCCAACCCACCCTGCTAAGTGGACCTTGACTTGTCAATACACTCTGTGAAAAACAACCATGTGGTCTGCCAGGTGACTGCTGGAATAACCCTGGGAAAGCGATAAGCTTTTCTCAATGAAAAGGAGCTGGTGGAGTAACGCCTGGATATCAAGAGGGTTGGGCCTTATCTTGTAGCCGGTGTCATTAACCCAGGCAGTACCAAGCTACCAAGGACTGCAGAGGTAATCAGCCCCGCTGTGTCCCTGTACACTGCCAGCTCACACCTGCAGAGCTGGAGAGAAGCCAACGCAGAGCAGGGCATTGACCTATAAGTTATGTCCTCATGAGGTGTAGCAAGTTTTTTTTTTCTCCAAATAAATGTATCTCATTGGAACAGGACTGGGATTTTTAAAACCGTATTTGGTGGTAATTGGCGGTATAAAACTAACCCAACCTGTTTTGTTTTAGTTGTTTGCCTTTGATATTGGTGAAATCAATTAAAATCAACCAATATGGCGGCCTAACTCTACAGATCTGTAACCAGGATTTTAGAAATACTACTGAGGTCATTAGTCCCCCCCAGACACCAGAGACCAAGAAGAAATAATCTTTTTAAATATTTTGTTTTTTAATATTCTTGTATACCACCATGCTATCAGCTCTTTGCGGCTGTAGCCTACTTAGACACACAGGGCTGCTTTGAACTAAATGCTAACGTTATCATGCTAACTTGCTCACAATGATGATGCTAAGTAGTTCACCATCTCAATTTAGCATGTTAGCATGCTAACATTTGCTAATTAGCACTTAATACAAACAAACAGCGCTCCCAGAATTTCTTCATAGGGGTGGCCAGATGGGGCCACTGAAAATCTTGGGGTGGTACACCAAAACAAAAAGTCATAATGTCAATATGGTAATTAAGGAATCGCATGCTGATATACTTTGGTTTCTTATTTTATTGTTAATGTTGCTAATTATCTGATCTGAATAGAGTAATACCGGAGTTCCACAACAATCCTTTTTTAATGTGTTATGTATCTGTATATACATGTGTTAGTTAGGCATGTTCTTCAAATAAGCTATTATCTCTTTCCTTAAAAACACAAATATACCCCTTTAATTTGCACATCATTGTGACTGTGCTCAGGAGGAGGAGTGGTCCTCCACTAATCAGAAGGTCGGTGGTTCGAACGCCAGCCCCTGTAGTCTTCATGTCAGTGTCCTTGGGCAAGATACTGAACTGACTGTATCAGGGTGGACGTGGCCACCCCCTGGCAGTGCCACTGAATACAAAGTACATCTGAGGCTGATGGGTAATGTCATTGGTTATAAATCAAAATTAAGATTGAAAGTTAGAGTTGAAGATTTGTCCTGATTGACACTAATGAAAACAATCATCACGGTTATTACAATTCATCCCGAGGGGGACATGGGTGTGTATCCCAAATTTAAAGGCAATCCATCCAATAGTGTTTGAGACATTTCACACAAAAAATAAACCACAACCTTATTGTGACACAAAAGGAAACACCAGGGGATCCCCAAAGTCAGCAGGATTCATCCTCTGGAGAACACGAGTGTGTACAATGTTTCATGGTAATCCATCATTGTTGACATATCGACGTGGTGGACAAAATGATGTACAGTATGAAAACAAAACTAGTGGATGGCTGATTGACGGACAGATGGATTGATACCACTGAAGGTTTTCAGTTTAGTTATAAAAACCCAATGCTTGAGTTGCATTTTGCAGGTCCTTGGTTGCATTTATGCTAGATTTCTTACAGCGATAACATTAGATAAATTGAGCTGTTTTTATTCTGAATTTGGTCAATAAAATGTAAGGAATCCCAGTTTATGGTGTCTGTAACAGGCGGTACAACCTTCCACTTGAGTTTACCCTAATTCGTTATCTTTCCCGTGCCTGGCACAGAGGCTTGAGACTGATAAGCTAATTGCTTTATTGTTTTCACAAATAAACAAGCTTCTCATTTTCAATGCTCTTTTGCTTTGGACATTTAGCATCATGAACCAACTAAATGTTCACCAATTACGCAACACATTATGTTCTTTACTTTTGTGGGAACACCTGCTGCACAAGAAGCCTGAAACCATCAGTATGGAAGTTGCAGAGGAAGATCTGAACCACAGAGCAGTGGAGTCAAGGCCAGTTCATAAAGTGAACGACTGCAATAAACAGATTACAAGCCAGACACTACTGGCAGCACCAGTCACCGAATGTTTGTTTTACTTCATCGGTCTCTCATCCCTTCAAAGAATCCTCCAGAATCGGTTTCACACCCTCATTTTATTTCCTGGAGTGATCTCATTATGATACACTACACAGCGATTATTCATGTAAGGTGTGACATGTCTAAATCATAATGGATCTCAGCTTCCAATGCATGATAAAACACATTATGTTATCTTCGAGAATGGGATCCTTTCAGCAAAGTGACCTGTGATGCACTCAGAAAGCCCCCGGGCTTCACGAAGCAGGCTGACAGTTGTAAATGCTTGTGATAAGGCTTGTGTTTATAGGGGTTAGGAGCAGGCAGAGACGGACACGGAGGACAGACGCTTATCTCCACCAAGACAGTAAAAATAAAATGGCCTCCATTCTATAAGTGGAACAACGGCTGTATTCTGAGATCAAGCAGCATGATGTAATGTGGCTGGCACCTAAAGAAACAAAAAACAGTCTTATTTAAATACATACAAACTCTAAAAATGTAGGCTATGAAGACTGTAATAACATTACGACTGTAATAACAAATAATAGGACAATCAATCATTTTGAAGATAATTGTGCCAACATGCACTGAAACACGGTTTTCTTTCATTCTTCCCCCATATATTGACTTTTATGTTTCCTCTGAGCTTTAGTTTTCCCAGGTCATTGAACTCTCAATGGACACCGTGTCTGGTACATGACACTTGACCTTGGCCTACTGCTAATACAGCGGAGGTTCATTTGCCTGGCTCTGTTTTCACAAGGTCATCAACCCAAAGGTGACAGTTATTCTTTAACACTTCAGGGTCATTTCCAAATCATTTGATTATCCTGGAATTTGACGTTTGGGGAAATATGTTCAAATTTTTATATAGCTTATAGTTCTTTCAGGTTCGCTGTTTATTCACTTTAGAATGTAGTTATTGTTTATTTCATATTGTATTTTGTACTATGCAGTGTGTACTTATACTGTTTTTTATAAGGCACCTTTATTTATTGTGTCTGCTTGTTAACTGTAGGACTATGGAGATTAGCATCTCGCTAAATCTGGTGCAACCATGTTTTCATTTCATGTAAATGATCAATGTCATTGCACGCTGTCCTTTTATAAATTAAGTAAATAAAATATATTTTTAAAATAATTTACGCAACACCACAAATGTATACAGTAGGCTATAAGCCAGATCCAGAATGCATTTTCAAACAATACAATTTGAATAACTTTCTTGTCTACAACAAAATCCATAAATTGTGGAATAATACTGGAGAAATCAGAGTGATTACTAATGAAATGTCCCATCTTATCTCCTTTGACAGGATTTTGAGATAAAGTTAGCAAACTAAACACATCAAAATAAAACTGCCATTTCAATTTTTGATCATATTTCGATCATATGTAGCCTACAACAGGATGGTTGTATTTTAAATTACATACTGTATTGCTAGACCATACTTTGATGTTGACCCAGTATTACCTAACAAGCATACATACTAAACTAACATAATGCTAAATTTCAATACTTTTTTGGGTACTGACCAAGAGGTGTCGGTAATATCAAAAACTAAGTAGTGAAAGCTGGCATTGACTCATACTGAGGTATTTGAGAAGGTCTTTATATTTTGTATATTCCCCAATGGGAAGTATCAAAAAATATTGTTATTGGCATCATGAATCAAAACAATGTAAATTGAGTCCCACAGTTTAATTGTGAAGCTTTATCTTCTATGAAAGCTCCAAGGGCCAAAAAATGACAACATGATTGGTGGGTTGTTTTTTTTTGAGAGGGTGTCATATTTCTGTCTTCTTTTCCAGGCTCACTATTTAATTATTTTTATTTTATTTTCCAGCACAGACGGATATTTGATATATTTATTTGTGAGACTCTGAGTGCCGTACACAACAGGGCTCTCATATGTTTGATATAAGTTTTATTCTTTCAGTATTTTACAGGCACTGATCTTGTAAAATTATAAACCCATATAAATTCCAAACATGACACTCTTGAGGATTACCATGGCTTCTACAAGCCAGTGTGGCTATGACTAATGCACAATAAGTGTGTAATAAGATGTGTAAAGTGATGTCAGGGTCCAGACACCCGGGCCTAGTTTTACTGCCTATTACTATCAAAACACAATGATAAAAGCTGAGGTGAAGGCCAGTGGAAGAGTTAGCCTCAGGGTTAATGAACTCTGACTGAGTGCTTTTCTTAGTTGTCTCTCTGAAAGAGATTGAAAAAAAATTGTAGTCAAATGTAAAGGATTTTTAATATTTTTCTTAAAAGACATAGCATTTTGTTGTTTGAGGTTAAACAGTCTCATACTAGCTTGCTGCCTTTTTGTCTAAATCAAAAATATATAAAGTTTAAACTGTGCCAGAAAGCTGTGTCTTTTAACAGTCATTTGAGTCTTATGGTTGAATTTCCCTTTTTGCTATTACTTTATTTTATTTTTTTTGTAACCCCCCTTTGCTGTCTGAGAAGAGGGGCCTCTCTTCCTATGATTATTGATTATTCAGGATATATTGTTTGATAGTAGATATGACATATTGTCATGAAAGATATGAGCTAAAACCAAACCATACTATCATTGAGTATAGAGATAATGTATCTTCTATCTATTTTGTGCTTTACTTGAGTATTTCTATTTTATGCAATGATATACATACACTACGCTAAATTTTAGAAGCCAATATTGCACTTTTTTACTCCACTACATTTATTTGACATTAGTGATTTAGATTATGAAGACAAAATATGAATCAACTAATAAATTATGATGTATTATTATAAAGTAGGCATAGTTGAAATTAGCCTCACCTTTAACAGCTGCAACATTAATGTGGGGCTAATTTCAACTACTTTATATACTGCTGGGTAGCTATAACACATCATAATTAATGCATCATTCATTATAATTCAGTGATATTAGAGTACTTTTACTTTTGTTACTTTAAGTATATTTTAATGCTAATACTTTTGTACAGTACTAACAGTGTGTGTGTGTGTGTGTGTGTGTGTGTGTGTGTGTGTGTGTGTGTGTGTAATTTATTACTTATTTATATATTAATTATAGGCTATATAAAATAAGTGACATGGTCATATACATAAAAAAAATATATAATGTAATATAAAGAATTGTGTGGTAGCTTTTTCTAACGTCTCAGGAAGCGGAACTGGCGTCATTTCTGACAGGTTTTCTGTCAGGAAAAAAACAAAGGTCGTGGCATAAGGTAATGCTAGATTTACTAAAGTCTCGCGAGATTTGTAAGATTAGGCATTAAACTCGAAATAGTTAAGGTTAGATTGGTAAGGTTAGGCATTCAATTTGAATAGTTAAGTTGAGATGGGTATGGTTAAACAGTAACCTCGAATGGTATGGTGAGGGTTAGGTCGTTGGGAAGTGAGTCTCGCGAGAGTTTTGGCCCCCTCGCCATGGTTTTCGTAAATCTAGGGTTACCTTATACGACCAAAAAACAATCATGGCGGACTCTGAAGCCGTATCTCCTGTGTATTTGGCAATTAGCAACATCCCTGTTGCTTTTCGGTCCGCAGACCTGAGAAATTATTTCAGTCAGTTCATAGAAAGTGGCGGTTTTCAGTGTTTTCACTACCGACATCGACCGGAGGTTCTCAGGGAGTCCGAGGAGTCCGAAAACACCGTGTGTTGTGACGGAGAAGAGGGCAGCTCCAAATCTTCGGAAACTGACCAAGTAACAGAAAATAGCTCCTCCGTGAAGAAGCAGCCGGTGAAGTCGTGCTGTTGTGTCGCCTCACTTCATGCTAAAGATGCGGACAGATTCGTCAGGATGTATGCGGGAAATCACTGGATTGACTCGAAGGGGAACTGGCTGGCGAGACGTTGTGTTATTAAAAGAGTAAAAGTTTCACATGACAAAGGTTAGTGAAATACACGCTTCTCAAAATGTGCCTGCCTTTAATTGTACTGTTGGTCGACTTTTATATAGGGGGTTAAAGAGATCACTTCTCGTTTTATCTGGAATTGGCATTGACATCTGTTGTGCCATATTAAAGGGACACTCCGCCGAAGTTTCTTGGAAATAAGTCATTCAGCATGAAAAAAAACATAAAAAGCGACTAATCTTAGTCGACTAAGACCAAAACGACCGATTAGTCAACTAATCGACTAAAAAGGGGCAGCCCTAGGGATTGTGTAATCTCTATGGGTTCTTCATGTAGGTGCTGTTCCTTATTACTGGAAATGTGTTTTTGTTTGTTGTTTAATTGTGATGTGAAGTGTTGTTTCTGTTTACATCTCATTGTTTTTTTGTTTTTTTTAATTCTTTCAGATGATGGGTCATTCCCCTATAAATCAAAGTACGAGCAGCGGCACCGGGTGTCCTTAACAGAGCGTTTCACAGAGGCTGACCTCAAAAGTTTATCCGAGCTGAATCCACCAGCTCTGATGCAGAATGGAAATGTGGGCACGACGGTGAAAGTGTTCCTGCAGCTCATCCAATCCTGCCGACTGCCTCCGCGACTCATCCGGAAGTTGGGCCTCACTTTCCCCAAGACCGGCTCTAACCGCCGTTACGGCAATGTACCTTACCAGTATCAGGACACTTGGACTTTTCCAGCCACAGAGGAGACCGTATTAACAGCTGCTGGACATGAAATATCAGGACCAGGCACTTTGGCTGCTCCACCCTCAGGACGGAGGCTGCTGGCTGATCACACAGAAACAACAGAGACTGATGAGCTGCAGGAGGAAGAGGAGGAGGATGCACAGTCTAATGCAGATGATGTGGGTTTAAATCCATTCATATTCAGTAGTATGTCAAATGTTATTAGGGATAATCGATTTTATTGTGGATCGCGATACAAACACGTCGATTGTTGTGAATTTTCATTATCGCGATAATCGTGAATATCCTCACAAATTGACTGCAGTTTACTACAGTCTCCTATCGGTGATGCAATAAAAATATTTGTTTCTTAAAAATAGTCGTAAAGTTTTTCGAGAAAAAAAGTCGTAATGTTTAGGCAAAAAAATTAGAATGCTTCGAGGAAAACGTAAGTTTAAAAAAATATAGGAATTATCATGTAAGAAAGAACAGACTCACAATGTTAATTTTTATTTAGTTATTTATATATCCCTTATTTATGCAGGGGGACCCTATGATATATGATTACCTAATTTGCACTAAAAAGGATGTTCACTAAGAAAAGATGTGTGTCCTATCTATGATGCAATAAGAATATTTGTTTCTTAATAAAATGTGAGGTAAAGTAATTCCAGTATGTTTTAGTGCCATTTTAAGAGTTTTACTTGTGTTTTGATGATTGTCTGGAGAATATTTTGAATTGCAATTATTTTTTGCCAGGATAATCATGACATGAAATTTTCATATCGTCCCATGCCTAACTGTTATTAATAGCATCTGTGTGGGCTACAATATAGGGCTGGCTGAATTCTCATCATCATCCCTTCACTGATTGACAATAATTAATCTTACTGGTTGTAGGATGATGACGGCTGTGAGGAGTGGGAGCGCCACGAGGCTTTGCACGAGGATGTAACGAGCCAGGAGCGAAGCAAAGAGAGGTTGTACGAAGAGGAGATTGAGTTGAAGTGGGAGAAGGGCGGCTCAGGTCTGGTGTTCTACACTGACGCCCAGTACTGGCAGGAGGAAGAAGGAGGTATGCAACAAAAACATCAATCATACCGCAAGAAGCTCTTCATATATACCTCTTGAAGTATATAATAATATATGTTTATACACAAAAAAAACTGTTAACCACATTAGTAATTGGTGTGTATTGTTTTTTTTTTTTTTATGACCAACTGTTTATTGTCATTTTCAATAAAAAAAACAGTACAGCACAGATATAGACAATACACAAAGTAAACAAAAAAATAATGCCATGAATTGTATAATCACAAATTCAAATACAAGAAAAATAAACAATTAAAATAATAACTCCTAAACCCACTAAAATAAAAGGAAACAGACACAGGGTCACACTGGCCGTTGACATACATCCAAACACATCACACAGTCAGGTGGTCCAACATCTGGGAGGGTTAAGCTTATGGCCCCTAATTGGTGTGTATTGTTAAATTAGACAACTAAATTCCACTCTATGATTACAATAATAGACATTAAAAGATAATATTGATGTGTGCAGAATTTGTTTTCATATAAATTGATTCAAAGCACATTTCACTTTAAATTAAGTGCTTGATGAAATAATGATTATGTCTCCTTCTGTCCTTTTTAGATTTTGATGAACAAACGGCAGACGACTGGGATGTTGACATGAGTGTTTACTATGATAAAGGTAAGCTTGTTTTTACATCTGTGATTACCAAGGTAACCAAACTGTGAATTATTGTCTTTAACCCAGCTCTTCCTCTCACAGATGGAGGTGACATGGATGCCCGTGACTATGTCCGGATGCGGTATGAGAAGAGGCTGAGGGATGGCCTTGAAGATAGATCGGGACACAGTCAGTCTATTGGCAGCTTTGAGAGGTTCACTAAGGTAAGGAGGTGGCCTGTAATTTGACTCTTTTCTACCATAGCCTATACAAGCAATTTTCTAATGTTTCTTTTTTCTTTTCTTGTTAGGGCTTTGGCCGTCGTTTGATGGAAAAGCAGGGCTGGAAGGATGGTGAAGGGTTGGGACACAGCCAGATTGGGATTCCTGACGCCCTTGAGAGTGAGGGCCAAAATCCCAATTGTAAAAGAGGTTTTGGGTGCGTATGAACACGAATCCACAAAATATAACTGCTTGCATGTTTTGGTATGCCAGGGCGTGGACATTGTTTTTAAAAGATATCATAATATAAGAGAGGCTTTATTGACATCCATCTATAGTACAGCACATAGAGGAATGAAATCATGTTTCCCTGGTCCTGGTGCAAAACACAAATAATCTGTCTATGGGTCTGTGTTTGTTATGTTGAGCTTGGGGGGCAACAGAGTCTGACAAGAAGCTGTTGCTGAATCTTTAGTGCTCTCCTGATACTATTGTATTTATTTTCTGCAGGTATCATGGAGAGAAACTGCTCCTACATCCTGTAAAGAAGGCCAGGCCAGATTTTCATATAACTACAGTGTATGACAAACCCAAAGACATCGATGGAGGCGACACCTTGCTGAGACGTCAACCAAACACCAGTATGAAGTACAGAGGCTGGCAGCCAGGTGGCAGCATTGGACCACGAAGATGACTTTAATTTAATTATTATTATATAGATTTTTTTAAATCAATATTTGTCTGACTGTGTTATTAAAACATTTTTCAAACCTGTCATTCCACTTGTGCTGATTTTGTATTTTTAGATGCTTATGTAATATCTCAAATTGTACACACTATCACACAAAAACTTGTCTTTCTATGTTAATGCTTCACATTTGTATGGAACTGTATGGAATGTATTAATGATGTAAGTGTTAGGCTGAAATAATATATTAAGTACTATCACAGAGGCAGTGGTGGAAGAAGTATTCAGATATTTTACAGCATGAAAATACTCTGTTGCAAGTAAAAGTCCTGCATTCCAATCAAAGGTTTTAGCATTAAAATATATTTTAATTATTCATTAGAATGACGCATTAAAATAATGTATTATATGATTGGATTATAATTATAGGTGCATTTATGTGTAAGCATCACTTTAATGTTGCAGCCCTATGGTTGCAGCTTGTAAAGGTGTAGAATCAGAATCAGAATCAGAATCAGAATCAGAAATTGTTTATTGCCAAGTATGCGAGTATACAAGTATACAAGCATACAAGGAATTTTCTTTGGTGAATTGGTACATACACAAAACACAAAAACAAACACAGAAGTAAATAAAAATAAAAACAGTAGGTAACAAAAACATAGAACAGTGCGTATATGTACAGGGCTAGTTTTCATTACCTAATATACTGCTGGGTAGCTTAACATCTAATAATACATCATACTTTTTAAGTTGATTAATATTTTGTAATAATAATGTAAATCCGCAAAGTAAGTACTAACTAAAGTTATTCAATAAATGTAGTGGAGTAAAAAGTACAACATTTGCTTCCAAAGTACAGTGGAGTAAAGGTATAAAGGTGCCTAAAATGGAAATACTCAAGTAAAGTACAAGTACCTGAAACTTGTGCTTACTGATAACTACAGTACTTGAGTAAATGTACTTCATTACATTCCACAGCTGCAGTGTCGTGCCCATTGTGAAATGAAAAACACTTTTATTTTGACATCTCGGTTATCGTAACCCGGATGTACTTCAGCGTAGCTTAGCCAGTTAGCTAGCAACCGCTGTACGCATGCAAACATAACGGCGGCAGACGGTAATTATCCATCAATATTGATTACATTTACAAATAAAAGGCCACAATGTCGTAACAGAAAATGTAGCAAACGTTAGTTAGACTTTTCTATGGTCACACACAAACTTTTAATTAGCTACAGTTAGGAAGTTTTATTAACTTAGCTAACTGTTACCTGAGTGTATTGGTCGTTCAAGTATTTAGCTAACATTAAGTTAGCTAACGTTAACGTTACTCCTACCTAAGTATCGAGGTTCTGCTTTAGTAGCAAATGTTGGAAAAGCTGAACTTGACACAAGCCTCTTACATGCTAATATCTGACACTGACTGATGTGACCCTGCCAGGATGCTGATATCCTGCTGATGCTGGCACCCTTAATTCCCCTCTGACACCCTGGTCCCATCTAATGTGATCCTCTCCAGCTCTCCAGTCCCCGTGGTACTGAAACCATGTCCAGCCAGACAGGAGTGACACCCTCCCTGCGCTTCGGCCAGGTGGTCATTGGACCCCCAGGCTCAGGAAAGACCACTTACTGTCAAGGGATGCAGGAGTTCCTCACTCGCCTGGGACGCAAGGTGGTTGTTGTGAACATGGACCCTGCCAACGAAGGACTGCCGTATTCCTGTGCGATAGACATCTCAGAGCTGGTCACTCTGGACGATGTCATGGAGGGCTTGAAGCTTGGACCCAACGGTGGGCTCCTCTACTGTATGGAGTATGTTGAAGCAAATCTGGACTGGCTGGAGAGCAAGCTGAAACAGCACAGTGACTGCTACTTCTTGTTTGACTGCCCTGGACAAGTGGAGCTCTACACCCACCAGAATTCAGTAAAGAATATATTCTCACAGCTGGGCAAGTGGAATTTCAGGGTGAGCACCTTAAACATTCAGGGATGGGAATTATATTATGTCCCTTGAGCTTTAAACTGATGCTTTATCTATACAGACATCATGTATGTACAATATTACAGTTTAAAAAAAAATGCATGCTTAAACACAGTGATTCTTGAAGCACTATCTCTGAAACCATTAAGACTTGTAGCGAACGCATTTACATAGTGTGCCAAACTGAATGCATGTTCTCTATATTACACTCGATTTGTATTTTTTAACACACTTTTTGCAAAACTGTAAACAACTCACTGCTTTACACTCAGTTTGCAATTTAATAACACACTTATAGCAAATGCTGGTAAAATATGCAAGTGGCTGCTAGATTTGCTTCACTCACCAAGTCCCCCAAAAAACAATGGTAATCTATTGAGTGGCTGGTAGATTTTGGAATCCACCAGCCACTGTGGCAGGTGGACAAAAAAACCCTGCTATCAGTGTGTGGTGTGTGTTTCGTGTGCTTATTCAAATTATGGCTTGTGTGTGCTTTATTGATGCAAAAACACATTTATTTTTAAAGAGTTTGAAGAAATTTGCAAGAATTGTTTGTGTTTGCAAGAGATATATACTGTTTTGCTGGTTTGGTGTAAGGTTTTATGGTTAGTGTGTAGAGTTTTGCCTATAGTTTCAAAGATAGTGCCTATAGCAATCAGAAACAAAGTAACATAATGTAGAACATAGGTCTTATGACTGTCATTCTCCCACACTTTGTCGCCTCTTTTAAGCTCACAGCAGTGCACCTTGTGGACTCTCACTACTGTGCTGACCCAGCCAAGTTCATCTCTGTGCTGTGTACCTCCCTGTCCACCATGCTGCACATAGAGCTTCCACACGTCAACATCCTCTCCAAGATGGACTTGATTGAGCAGTATGGCAAACTGGGTAAGTTAGGGACTTTACCTCAAACAACACAAAATGTTACCACACTCACACAAAATATTACAAATGAGGACAGATGATTTTTACTTTTATTTCTCAGGAAAACACCAGTAATTGTACAACTTGTTCAGAAATTGATTTATGTATGTATTTTACTTTAATTTACCATGGTAACATTTTTCCTTTCTCTATTTTTATACAGCCTTCAACCTTGATTTTTACACAGAGGTGATGGACTTGACCTATCTTCTCGATCACCTGGCTGCAGACCCCTTCTTTAAAAAATTCCACCATCTAAATGAAAAGTTGGCAGAGGTCATACAAGACTACAGCCTCGTCTCCTTTGTGCCTCTCAATGTACAGGTATCACTGTTTGCTGTTTTTTAAAAATAATTTCTTGTTATGCATTTCAAACAATGACCCTCACTGCTGGTGGTACATTCTAGCTAATATGACCTAATATTGCTATAGTTAAATGTGCTTCAGCAAATTAAAAGTGGAATCCCTGGAGATTTCTTGATTCAAAAGGGGATTAGGTGGCTCAAGCTAATATAGAGACTAAATGTCATCAACCTTCTGAATTTAAATCAATATAACTAATGAAAAGTAATTCATATAGGTTATATGGTGTACCAGCTTTTAGTTATTTTAGGTGTATAATGTAACATATTTTCCTCTAACAGCTCAGGTTGTATGTATGCTCTGCGGCCATTTTGTAACACAGAAAAAGATGGGGAGAACTGTCCTGCTTACTGTTGAAATATTTATTTGATTACACTGTGTCGGCCTGTCTGACCATCATCAGATATGGGCAGCATCACAACACTTCCATATATGTATATATATATATATATAGCCTTGAACTTACTCAAAGCATATGCATCACCAGTCAGAAAATAGCATTAAAATGATTAGAAAGATACAAAATGACTCAATATTACAATACCTATAAATCTTAAGTAACATTCATGTAACCTCCAATCTCAGAATCGATCGGCTATCAGTCAGATGATGATTTAGCCTCTGGGGGCAACAGCCAATATTTTGGGCTTTCCGGTGTAGCTAACGAATATCTGGGCCAAGACTTCCTCTTCTGTGCGCTGGTCATTGTTCACGGTCCGATTAGCAATTTGAGACACGAGGATGAAGTTGGAGTTGAGAGACAACATCTCTATAAACAGATATCTGTATATGAATGCAGATAAATAATAACAAAAAGCTAAATCGTCATCAGACGATAGCCGATGGGTTCCACTCTTTTGGTCTCCACACGGACTGTTTGTCTGCATGCAACTGATCAAACGTGATTGGTCAATACTAAATGAAAACTAGAATGCTTCTCTAAATATTGTCCCGTTGCCTACAGATTCTGCATTCATAGTATGCACATATCTGTTTATAGAGATCGTCACCTCAAAACTCTCCACAGGTCAAAAACTAAGTGAATGTAAGAGCTATTATACTAATGAATCTTTCAGTTTTATTAAACATATTAAATTAATTCTATAAACCAATCCAAAGGGAAGGAAAATAGGTACAAATAGGGACAAACGTTTAGATTAGTTAAAAAGCATTTTCAATGTCATACATTAAATATATCAACCCTCAGTTAGCATTAAATGGTCACAGGTCAATGATGTACAGTCACATAAATAAATAGCAGAATCACCCGTTCATCATCAGTGAATTTCTACAGTAACATCCATATAATTTAAATAGTAAAAGGAAAACATGCTAGAAGTTAGGGATAAAATAGTGCAGAGGACACTGAAAAAGAAAAACATTGCTCTCTGTCTGACCAGGCATTGTGTTGCTTTGTTGCTGCAGGAAAGTTAACAGAGCTACCGTTAATTGCACTTGGCTACACGCAAAGCTCACTTTAAAAAAGAAAGGTTATTGCTCAGTGACTACCAAATATCAAGTCTGCTTTGAGCCAAAACTCACTACCCTGACCAGCGATATCAAACATGGCATATATACAGAAATTATTATTTGACACCAAATATGAATTAATTTGTTGTCTCATGTTCTATTTATTTTCTGTGGAATGATGCGAGGCCACTGAGACATGTTGAGTGAGCAGCATAATAACAACTCTGTTACATTTTTGTAGATGGGTTGTGAAGTTAGTACCCACAGAAATCCATACTGAGTAGAACTGACCCCAACATGTTAATCTCCAACATGAATTCACCTACGCCAAAATGGCTCCCTTCCAAGAATTTCTAAAAATCGCTCATGACATATTTCATCGTTTCAACAGGTAAATCATAAATCATTTTTAGCATTTGAAATTGAGCACTGGATCAATTTTCTGCAGATGGATTGGACTGTTAAAAAGGAGTGGGCTGTCTGCACACTGTATTCGTTCCCTGGCATTATTTCTTGATGGAGACAGATATGATCCTGTGTGTGTACCCAGAGACAGGAGTCTAGACCGCTGTGCCATTACTGCATATTGGGACTAGTCATTTATACAAATGGTAGGTTGGCACTCTTGTTTCCACCGTGGTTGAAAACACAGCCTTTATGCATTTCTGTGTTTTCTACCCCCTTTACGTTAAGCAGCCACTGGTTACCGTGGTTACCAATGACACTTAAACACGCAAATTTAAAAGAGCAAAAAAAAAACCCCAACACTTTTGACCTTGAGAAGGACAAGATGCTCTACTGAGCATTGGAGCAAGTTTGGGATGTTAAGGCTTTGAATGCATGTGTAGCTTATCTCCAAAGACTAAACCTTGATAAACAAGAACAGGCTGCACTGCCACATTTCCAGAATCTGCCTACATGTTGCTCATGCAGTAGATCTGCCTGCTGGGAAAAAAAATAGGAGAAGAGAATGAGGATATATGAAACAAGTCAAATCTAACACTAACTTGTGATGTGATTATTCTGTATACTTTATATATTTTATATGGATTATTCAGAAAGCAGAAATATAGGGATGCACAATATATATCGGTAGTGATAAATTATCGGCCAATAAACGGAAATTTATATTATGTATTCAGATAAAGAAATTATTGCAGATAAATTGTCGCCCGATAATATGAAGCCAAATTGCTTTCGTTGACTTAACAAGCGCAACATCTACACACTTCGATATAGTAAGTGGCGGTATGCACCTTTACAGTTGGTTTGCAGTCCACTCTCCACAGTGCTGTGTCCACACTGGGGGAAAGTCTGGATTCAATGTACTTTCATTCCTGGATAGAGAAAAAAAACTCTTTGTATTTGCTTAAACCAATCACAGTCTTCCTGGGCGGCGCCACGCCCCGATGGTGCCTCTGCAAAATGGTGTCGGGAGGGAACCCGTTTTCGGTGTAACACCTACATGAAAATGTTGTGAACATTATTCTTTGTAGATCGTTACGATCATTCACTGAAAGAACAGAGCAGGCCTGCCTGATTGCACAATCTAAGTCTGCAAAACTTGTCATTTTCAGTGTGTAGGTTGATAACTCGGAGGCTGTTGCCATTGTTAACAGGAAGTAAGGCTTTATCCATAGTAAGCCAGACTAGTGATCCACCAATAAACACATACTGACATGTCTGATTTGACAGATTATGTCAAAGCATTTAATTAGAAATGTAAGTGCTCTATAAAAGCCAAAGTATATTTGTGAGGTTTTTTGATGTACTTTACTAGAAAAAAAGAGTTTGTTTTTGTTGTGTTAACATTAGTGATGTCTGTTAGATTTGGTCAGAGCTATGGAATATTTAATCACTACATTTTAGCCTTTCTTACCCTGCACAAACTACAGATTATGATCATATTTGTAAAATACAAAAATGTGAAATTATCTGTTATCTTATCGGTATCGGCCATGAGAAGCAGGTAATTATCGGTTATTGGTATCGGCTGAAAAAAAAAAATCCATATCGTGCATCCTGACAGAAATACTTTCAACAGCACATTATGAAAGTTTCAGTGAATTTCATCAGTAATTTTTTTTCTTTCAGTGAAAACCCCCTGATCTCAAATACTTCTCTTTTCTGTCTCCAGGACAAAGACAGCATGATTCAGGTCTTACGAGCAGTGGACAAAGCCAATGGCTACTGCTTTGGAGACCTGGAGGAGAGGAATCTGCAGGCCATGATGTCAGCTGCTGTGGGGGCAGACTTCCAGTTCGACTCGTATCCTTTCCTAGTCACTATGGTGACTCACCGTGACTCATCTGGTTTAAAATCAAACCTTAAGATTCATGGGAGGTGGCTGAAATACTGAATACTCCAGTGTTTATAATGACTTATGCTAAAACTAACCTGAATCTTACAATATACATTTTCAAATGTGTTAATTGATGTTTTCCTTAACAGTGCTGCAGTGCTCTTGGAGTGCAAGAGCGATATGTTGAAACCAGTGGAAAGACTGTGGAGGAAGAAATGATGGATCTGTAAATTGAAAAGCCCAAATAAAAGGACAGAACTGGTTGCCTTTTTAGCATCAGTATAGCAGGGGAGTCTTGGCAACATCCATCTCACTTGGCCTGAATTCTGAGCCTCTCTGCAAAAGCAGTGGAGAGATAGGAACTAAATTTGGGTGCTGTAGATGCTTCAAGGATGCACCACACCTCATGAAAATCACAATGAGGACGAGCGAAGGGAGTAAATGCGAGAGCTTTTCTTCAGTTGTCATACAGAGTGGTGTGATTTATCGTATTTTTCACGGGAAATCTTCAATAAACGCCAACACATTTTCTTAAAATGTATCAAATGTGAAAGCCCTCATTTTGTTGTTTTTGTTAGATGTTTATCATCCCCATATTTTTTGAGAACATTCAGGTAAAATTTCAGTAAGTCATATTCATTCTGAAACAATAAAGTGACTGGTTAATCTAAACGTGGTTTTGTGTCTTCTCTAAGGGAATGAATTAACTGACAATAAAATATTCGTGTTGATACTCCTTGCTGCTTATTTTAGGTTATTGCTGCATAAATTAAGTCACTAAAGGAGTGTTCTGTTTTTTTTTGTTTTAGAATAGGAGAAGTATAACAAAGATTATACAGAGGACTTGGACTTTCCTCGTGCGTACCCTCCTGTCATGTGCATATATTAGTGAGGAGTATGTCACAGAAAGATACAGGCAGTGTATTCCCCTTGATATGCAGTGGAATATAATGAAACTTGACAATCGGCAGTGCCTCAGAGATGCAAGTGCAATTTGAATGTGTGCGTGCAGCGGATGGGTAAATATTTACGTGATTTTTTTGTTTATAGAACAAATTGTAATAGTCTTATCTGCAGGTCAAACACTAAGCAGGAACCAACCAATTTGATTTGTACGTTTCAAGAAGTATTTGGGTGTCTGAAGAAATGTAATACCAAATACTGTAATACAAGTACAGACTATGATACGGCTGTTTTTTATTGTAACAGAATGATACATCTGCAGAGCTTTTTGCTCAGTACCAAAATGGGTATTATGCAACATGCTGGGTAAAACCCAATAAATCTAAAGAAATGATGGCACACTTAGTAATAACATAACTGCATAATGCCCATGAAGCAAGTTTGAATAAAGACGAGATGACTCAAAAAACATCATCAGAAGTAGTAATGACTTTGGCCAAGGAGTCCTTGGATGCTGGGCCCATCTTTTGTCCAGCAGATGGCACATGAGCTTGCAAATCCTCCTCCCAGATCCACAAAAGTCTGCTCCAACTTTTCTCAGCAGCCAGAGCAGAAAAATTAAGTCAGGCGGGGAGAGGAAGCTACATTAAATCTGTTTCTGCACAACTGGCCCTGTGTCTGGTATCTGGGATGGAAGACCCTCTGTCTTTCTAAAAAGCAACTAAAACTCTCTTTTTAACTTGGGGGAGATTACTTTACTCCACTGCTGCTGTTGTACTGTTTCTTTACTGTGAAATCCCAGTTTAAAACACAACATCCGCATTATAAATGTAACCCCCAACATTAAAAAATCAAGGTCTAGACACCCCTCACACACATATTAAACATGAGGCTTCGTGTGAGTGTGTGTTCTTCTCATGCATCGTTGTATTCCGTCTAAAATAAAGCGTGATCCACTTTGCGGGCTCGCGCTGATGTGGGAAATCACATTAACCCTGTGTGGTATGATGTGGCTGCGAAATTATATGTGCCTGCAAAGCTCTCTGCTCTCCGTGCATTAGGGGGGTGTGTCAGGCAGAATGTTAAATTGTGTTCCGATGTTTGTACATGTGATCAAGTATGCCTTCTCACTGGTACTTCCTGCCTTTTTTTCATCTCTTATAAGCCCCCTAGAGGTAGATGTGTGTGTGCGTGTGCATGTGCGAGAGGAGAGACAGTTTGTGTATGTGTGTGTGCGTGTGCGCGTGTGTGTTGTGTGTATCGAGAGTGAGAAAGAAACCGAAACCTCGTCCCGTTTACACCCAAAATCTGAATTTTAATCAATACCCAATCGAACTATTAAACGCCTCACAAACCTTTATACACATTTACATTTCATTCTTTCAAATAACACACACGCACACGCACACACACACACACACACACACACTTCTCATTACCAGCCCTGCTCAATGCTGTGCACACACCCTGTGCGTTTTGTGGATGCCAAAAATGTCTGCTTCATTTGACTGAGGAGAGGAGGGGGACAAATGCTCCATTTTTCTTAATTGTTGGGAGACTTTGAAACTGTTCATGCATCCTCTGTCTGGTAGATAAGGTCTGGGTTTTTTCCCCCCTCTCTGTACAGCGCAGTTCAATGTTAGTAGGGTGAGAGAGAGCCTGTGCTGCGCACCCATCCCCCCACACTCAGCAGAGGAGTGTTTCTGCTGGAGTGAGAGACAGACAGAGAGGAGAGGAGAGGGGGTGGTAGAGGAGAGAGCAGAGCAGAGCAGGCAGGCAGGGGAGGGAATAAGAGGGAATGTGCATTGGTAGTCTCATTTGCTGCAAGGCTTCCTCCTTCTACTCTGGAAAAACCTGTGTGTGTGTGTTGCCTTTGCTTGCCTAAATACCACTCAGAAACACTGGTGGGAATTAACTATACAACAACAACAGTGTACAAAGGCAGAATATATTTATAGATATGACAATTACTACTCTTCTTTTTTTTTTTCCAAATGCGCAAGCCAGGCTAAATGAACTAGTTTCATTTAATAGTCATGTTGCAGTGTGCAGTACAGCTTTACATTTGCAGCTGTGGCATCCACGTCTGTGCAAACACACATGTATTTGAAAAAATATATATTTCATGAATTAATTAGTTCCCCCCCTGCACTGATCACTCATGAAATTCACCATGCATATTGATATTTTTTTTGTAATGCATTGCCTTTTGAACGGCTGGTTTATTAGTATATAGTTCTTATATGTTGGTAACACAACATTGGTGAGTTGTGTGAACATTAGACTATCTTCGTGTGTTGAAAATATTCCACCTATGGGGGGAAAAAAAAGACAATGTGGTTGTACGAGGAAAAAAAAGTCCAGTCCCCACTGGAGTGCACCCAGTCCGTGTTTTGCAGCCATCTGTGCGGCTCGGTAAAATGGCTGTATGTAGCGGAGCCTCGTGTTGGTTGGGTTTGCTCCCTGCCTCTACCCGGGCTCAGTAACACAACTCCCACAACAATTTCTGTCGCTTTTTTTACGCATTGTATGGAGCTTTCATCATATTTCTAACCCATTTACGGAACCGGAACCGGGATGGCAGCCGGATTCGGTCCGGTATAAAGGGTGGGAATGAATCGGCTCAAGGATAAATGGTTATAAACAATTATTTATATTCAATGCTAGCTTTTGATTGTGACTGACTCGCCGAGAGAGGGAGAGAGAGGTGGGGGGGTATATCATGGCCGCTCAGGTCGCCACTCTGAACACTAGCCCGCCTTCCGAACTCAAAAAGCCGGATCGAGACCCCAAGGAGGAGTCGGTACCGGGGGACAAGCAGTCAGACAAAAAGCAGCCGGGCTTGGACAGTGGATCGCCGGGCCGGGGAGATCTGCAGGACGGGGCCGACGGTGGAAATGCAGGGGGAGGAGGGGAACCTGAGATGAAGAACGGGAATGGGAACCCGCCCAGGGCTAACAATAATAACCAGAATGACTCTGTTGGACCAGAAGGAAATAACCATCCAGGTTTGGTGCATCACCACGGCGCCGCGTTTCCTCCACCTTCGTACGGATACAGTCAGCACTACGGTCGGGCCCCTTTTCATCAACATGGCGGACAACAAAGCCCTGGCATGGCAGCTGCTGCGGGTCCGGTCGTGCAGTCGAGCAACATGATGGACCCGTATCAACCTAATTCTCACGAGCATGGCTTTTCAAACCACCAGTTTAACAATTACAACCCGTTCCCGAACAGGACTCCCTATCCCGGCCAAGCGTACGCCATGAACTCCCCTCGCAGTACCCAGGCGCCGACAGCTGGGGGGCAGCCAGCTAACGTTAAGCAGCAGCCACCAGCGGGAGGACCCACGGCGATGGCTGGATCTTACAGTAACCAGAGATATAACATTGGAAACCCTCAACCTACATCCACACCGACACTCAACAAGCTCCTAACCTCCCCCAGCTCTACGCGGGGATATCCAAACTACCCGTCTAACGACTACAGTAGCCAAGAAGGAGCTAGTAAGGGACCAGCAGACATGGGCAGTAGCGGGCTGTATGGAGGGAGCAATCCGGGTTGGCAACAAAGAAGCCATCACCCGTCGCCTATGAGCCCGGGAAGTGCCGGGCAGCCGCTAGTTAGAAACCAGGTAAAGTCACATTATTACAGGAACATGGTGTGGGCTTTAACACGTCTCCTTCCCTCCTCCTAGCTAGTTCACAACGTAGCAGGCCAGCCATTGTCTGCTACTAGTTCGCAAAGACTCTAAAATGGCTGCCTCCCGTGTGTGTGTTTTTTCCCCTTTACACCAAACCGTTAAATAATTGTTGTTTTTAATATATTGATAAAGGTATGTAGTAATACAAGAGTGGCGCTTGAATAATATATAAGTTGTTGAAACGATGTAAGGACGTTCAGGGAACCAAGAAGGCCCGACTTTGAAAAGGGGCGAAAATACTCGCCATAGAGCATCGGCTCATTTTTTCTCCTATAGCGTCTCTACGCGCATTATACTGTGAATTTGCAATGTGGTCTGTTATAAATGTGTTTATACTATATGTGTATATAAAGGGCAACGTGTTCACACACATTAGTTCGTGATAGTTGCTTGTACAGTCAAGTTTATATTGTTTTCCTGCTCGATAAGCTATAATTTTGCGGCTACGACGGAAGGAATGCGTTGCATGCCGAATCAGCCTCTCACGGTTAGTTAAATGGCTCGTGTAGGTTCAGTTTAAATGACCTGTAAGATGTCACGGGAGGATTCAAATGGTTATATTTGTATGATATATTAATTAAATGAGTTCCCCTGTGCTGCAAAGCTGCTGGGCTTCCCATGTATGTTGCCTGTAAACAGTCAGCTCGGCCATATGAGTGAGTGACTGCAGCCTGCAGATTGCAGTTTGCACTGGGATTTGAATTGTGGAGGTAAAATCCTGCTGTCAAAGCCAGGAGATAGTTGGTCTTTGGTTGACATGCTAGCTGTAATCTGATTGGCTCCTCATCCGCTGCTCATGGCCATTTCTAATTACATGTGATGCAAGGCAACAGTTGCTGATAAGAACACACAGTATTAATTCATCACAGGGTCAGCAGAGGTATTGCTGCTTCACTTCTCTGCTCCACTTTCAACAAAACATGTAGTGTTGGAGCAAATGGGACATGGATGAATGTGTGGTTTTATATTTTGCATTTTATATTTTGGCAAATATTTCACCAAATAAGAAGAAAAACCTCAATTATTAGATGTTTGTTCTAACATGCATGCAGCACAGTTTACCATCAGAACCAGTCACACCACAAACCATAGCTTGATGGCTAATGTATGAACTCATATGTCAACTGCACTCTGCATTAGGGCTGAACAATTAATCTGAATTTTATTTTATGAAAATCGCAATATGGCCTACTGCAATTTTCAAATCGCACGAGGCCCAATATTTGTTAAAGGCGAAATGTGTCAGAATACCATTTTAAATGATATATTGTGGTGCTAGAGAGATGCTCAGGCCTATACATCATATTCTACCATATAAATTAAATTAAATTTCTATGTATTCTACAGACTTAAGAAAACATCTTTGTTTGGTGCATATCACCACGAAAAAAATTGCAATTAAATATTTTTTTCAAAATCGCCCTACTCTGCATCATTCTAGATGATAGGTAGTCTGTGTTATTTATATCAAATACAAAACACATAAAATCATTACTAGTCATTAAATGTTTAAGACAACATCTGCTTTTCTATTATCATCGTCATCATCTTTCATTACAGTTTTCTTATTATTGATTTACATACCACCATATTTGTTATCTTTTATGTTCCCAAGATTATGAAATTATAGACTGATAGACATCTTTGTTTCATATTATAACTTGCTACACAGTAGCAAAAGGCAATTGACCTCTGTGTGTGTGTGTGTGTGTGTGTGTGTGTGTGTGTGTGTGTGTTGTATCTGGCACGCCACACAACTTTGGCTGTGTGACTGCAAAGAATTCCCCCCAATCCTCCCCCCAAGCCAATCAGAAGGCAGTCCACCATCTCTCCCTGGCCAAGGGAGTTTCCTCTCTGTCTTATGCAGATTAGCCATGTGCAGCTCTTTATTTATTTCACTTCATTATCTAGGATCTGCAAAATGTCACGTCAGGCATTTTGCATAGTATTCGTAAAGGGCTATTGTTAAGCTGAGGACGCTCTTCTCGGCAAAGTGCACATGTGGGAATTCACTTGATGTAATGTAAAGGGGATGCTTTTGGTTTTCGAGTAGATGTTCTTTTGTTGAAGTGATCCTAAAATTTCCAACCTTTCAGTGCCCAATAATTTTGGTGGAGGTGAGGGAACAATTGTGGATCACCTTGTTTTTACCTGAGAGAGAGAGAATGTTTATACTAACAGTTTGGGTTTTTGACAGAGTATGCGCTTGTGCATTTTTCACTCTCTCCTGCTGTTGTGAAAGTACTTCGTTCATTTCTGGTGTCATTCATTCAGAGCCAAACTGCCTTCTCCGGGGGAAAAAAAAATCTACTTGGACCAGGCTCAAAACAGGAGCACAGCTGGGATATGTTTAAGATTGGGCAGACTGCCCTCCATTCGAAAGTAGATATATATAGCTCTGTTGACTTCCGAAACTATGGCAAAGTGAGGTGAAAAAAAATCAGGGTAATGACCGTGGGAAATAAGGTGAAAAAAAGCACAATTTCCTCATTCATTGAAGTTTGTTTTTACACTTTTAGTCCTGCGAAGGTTACACACGGCAGCCAAGTCTTTTATGGACACACTGTGATGGCATAATTAAGTTATATGAGAATGAGGAGGGCTGCATTTAAGTTGCAGCACTTGCTATTTAGATTTCTCCCGTGCTGTTTGGTGGTTAATGTATTTTCTCATATTTTTTACAATGTCCAGCCACCCGGTCCAATGGACCCAATGGGAAAAATGAGAGCTCAACCATACGGAGCAGGCAGCCCGTACAGTCAGCAGTCGCAGCAGGGGCCTCCCACAGGTCCACAACAGGGGCCCGGTTACCCTGGCCAGGGTTATGGCCCTCCAGGTCCTCAGCGGTTCCCGGTGGGAATGCAAGGACGTACACCCGGAGGCATGGGGAGCATGCCGTATGGTCCACAGGTATTTCACATGATTTATCTGATTCAGAAATAAGTCCTCTGTGTCTTAATTTTCAGGGTTCATACAAAGTCTTGAAAGTTTGGAAATTGCTTGATTTTTAACCGCTTTCAAATGTTCATTTTCAAATGTAATCCATGAAAAATGCTTTATTTTCAATGTAATCTGGTGTTTCATTGACACAAATACTCATGTAAACCAAAAATCTTATATTTGTAATGAAATAATCCTGTTGGTGTATTTGTTTGTTGTCTGCTGGCATCTCACACCAGACAAAACACACAAAGTCAATATGAACAGCTGGTAAAATAAACAAAGTGACAATATACTGTGATTGCTGTGGGTATTAAAGGAATACTGTAAACTTTATTTTTTGCAATAGCATTTATAGTAACAGTTTAGATGTGATGATCCATGTATCATTGGATAATCAGTAATTGATTTGTAATTTCAAAATGTAAATCTCTTATTTGTTTCCAAACCAAAAACAGAAAAACTTTCACTTCTGCTTCCTGTCTGGAAAAAAAAAACATAAACCGCTGATTTCCATTTTTGGTTTCATACAAAATAATGAATTGTACACAGACCGTTGCATTTTTCAATCCAAAAGGAGCAACGATAAAAGGAATTTCCAAAACGGACTGTTCTTGATAGTTTTATTCTTATTTAAAAAAAAATAAATTTTCACCAATTTGAAACAAATGACAGATTTACAGGTTTTTTTGTTAAATTACAAATGAATTACATATTATCCGATAATACACAGACTTGTGATGATAAATGCTTTGAGTTTGAAAGTTTTTGGTTGAAAAATTTTAATCTGAAAAAACTATGAAGTCTGAATTTTTATCAGTATCAGTTTTTTTTTTTTTCAGTTGTGTTTGAAGTCTTATGTGTTTGTGTGTTCTGTGTAGATGGGATCTTATGGACAGCAGGGACCAGGAGGCTATGGCTCTCAGGGCCAGGCCCCATATTACGGCCAGCCTGGCCAGGCTCCTCACCCGAGCCAGCAGCAAACCCCCTACGCCCAGCCCCCGCCGGGACAGCCGGGCGGCCAGACACCGTACCCGGGACAAACCCACCCTCCGCCGACTTCTGCTCCACACACCCAGGGAGGACAGCCCTATCAGCAGCCCCACATGCCCCCACAGTCCCAGGGGCCACTGCCAGGTCCATCCCAAGGGCCTCCACAGTCTCAGCCCCCTTATTCCCAAACCTCAACCCCACAATCTGGCCAGTCTCTCTATGCCCAGCAGCAGGGTCCTCCCAGCCAGGCCCCGCAGCAGCAGCAGCAGCAGCAGCAGCAGCAGCAGCAGCAGCAGCCAAGTTCCCAGGAACCCCCTGGACCACAGGGCCAGTCCAACTATCCAGGATCCACACCGGGGCCACAGCAGCCCCCCTCGCAGCAACAGCAGGGACCGTCTCAGCCTCCACAGCAGCCACCGGGACACAGCCAACACCCACAGGGCCAGCCTGCGGCGTATCCGCAGAACCCTCAACAGCAGCAGCAGCAGCAGCAGCAGCAGCAGCAGCAGCAGCAGCAGCAGCAGCAGCAGCAGCAGCAGCAAGCACAACAGTCACCTTATCAGCGCTTTCCTCCTCCACCACCACCGCAGGTACGACCCTCAGTCTGGGATCACATTCTTCATACTTAATCCAGGGTTCCTACGCAGTATGGAAAAGTATGGAATTTGATTTTAGTCATTTCCAGGTCTGGATAAGTATGGAAAAAA
>JAOVVB010000270.1:0-17460 GCA_028570985.1 Heterobranchus longifilis | reverse complement strand
TACATACATACATACATACATACATACATACATACATACATACATACATACATACATACATACATACACACATGCATGCATGTATGTATGTTTGGGACCCACTGAACTAAACTAACTAGTTTATCTATATGAAGTAATTGAAACTACAGTAGCTGCACCTCAACCAGCTACAACAATAAAATGCTTTTAGCACATTAAAGCATCAGTATTTAAAACCTAATACTGTAATATATACTAATACATAAGTCAGGGACCATAGTCGAACTTTTGCTTTGATACTTTAAGCAGATTTCGCTGATAATACTTGTGTACTTATGTACTCACATGGGATTTTGAATGCAGGACATTTACTTAAAGGTTCCATAATGTAAAAAGTGAGGTTTCCATGTTTTGTTTTTTTTAAATTATAAAGCAGGTCAAGGTGCTAAGTATCAAAACACTCAAAAAACAGCCCGTATTCTTTAAAGAAGTATCAGGACTTCTGTAAGGTTGTGATGTCACAACCTTACTATATATATAGGTAGAAAATGCTGCTATACTCCATAACAGTCATTCCCCTGCTGCAATGATGGTGCAGAGACGCAGAGAGCGCAGGTGCGGAAAACCCAGAAGCACTGACCAATCACAGCAGACTGGGCTTTTCAGGGAGGGGGACTTAAAGAGACAGGCGCTAAAACTGAGCGTCTCAGACATATACCTAGAATACAGGTATATTCAAACAGATGGTATGAGAAAAACTTTTTTTTTTTTTGAGTATGTAAACATGTTCTAGTAGAAGCCCAAAATACAAATATGAACCTGAAAATTAGCACAATACGTCCCCTTTAAGATGGAGTATTTTTACATGCATGCATTGATATATTTATTTAAGTTAAACATCTGAGTGCTTCTTCCACCTGATAGAAAGAGAAATGTATTTGTGGACTCTCTTTCATCCCAGTATCTGTATCCATCTGTACAACAATATTGTTTTAGCTTTGTTCTTGATATTTATTTGATTTGCCAGATATTTTACACTAAACAATGTTTTTTTTTTCCTGTCTTATAATGTTCTCATGATATCAGTTACAGTTAGTTCTTTCCTGTCCACTTAATAAATAAGCTCACAAGCACATGTCGTAACATGATTAGTAGCTTAGGACTCCTGCCCCCACTGTGTGTGTGTGTGGTCTTGGCTGAGAGCTCAGCTCGGGGCCAGTCCTCATGTCGGGGCCGTCGGGCCCCTATGTATGTATACAATCAGATTCTACTGACATGACAAAGAAGGAACACAGACGTGTGCATTTCCAAGAAAGGACTGACAGTATCTTCAGTCTGACAACTGACATAAAGCTTTCAACTTTGTGTCCTCGTGTAGTAAAACAAAGTTCTGGATTTCAGCCTAAACAGCAGTTTTTTCTCTGAACGGTTGCGTATGAAACAGGTGATGTTTGGACTTTGTAAATCAAGGGTCTCAAACTCAAACTGGCTCGGGGCCACTGCTTATATTGTCATCTCATAGGAGGGCCACTTCAATGTTCAACAAGAAAACGTAATATTTTGACATTTTATTTTTTTTATTTCCATTACAACAAATAAATCCGGCTCCACCGTCTCTGCTTTCTCTCTTCTTATCAAATACTGACGGGGCAGTCGTGGGACCTTTGACCTTTGCCATTTTTTAATTTTTTTTTTAGGATTTCTTATTTTCAAAGATGTCACATACAATATAGGCAACGTAGACAAAGTATAGTTATCTATCTACTGAGAGAAAGGAAGGCATGAGAAAATATTTGCAGTGCCAACAAAAGTTAAATTGTAGCAAACAACACTGGTTTACGCCAAACAAATTTTAATTTGAAATTCTATTTAAATTCTATATGAATAGGGTAGTTTAAATTGGTAAGAAATTACTACAAAAGAAATAATTTTGCAGGCCAGATTGTATTATAATTTTGACATCATGTCGAGGGCCGGAGGGAGGAGGATGGGGCCCGAAAATGGCCCCAGGGCCGGCAGTTTGACACCACTGTTGTAAATCATTGAGCCTGGTCAACCTGCTCTATATGAAAAGTGTCCTGTGATAACTTTTGTTATGATATGACACTATAAACACAATTTAATTGAAAGTAACTAAGGACATTTACTCAAGTACTGTACAAATTTGTATTAGTTTAAATAGGGGAGGACTCCTGCACTGTAATACTGTCTTTTCTATTGTATGCATTTTTTTTATCATCATTTTGTGCAAAATACTCAACTAAATCCTGAAAAGGAGCAGAGTATTATAGGCTTATCCCTGCTCCCCCCCACCAGCATGATAATGCAGGAGTAACCTAATACCTGGCACACCAGAAAAACAAGAAATGCTCCCAACAAAAGGAGCAGATAAAGAAAACCCAGTGCAGGTATTTGATGATGTGATATTATTGGAGCAGTACCTGACAGCAGCTGGAAGGTCTTGGGGCATGACTTCAGCAGATCAGATTTAAACTTCTCCGGCACAGTCTCTCTGGAGTTGATGATTTTCACGTTGCCTTTGAAAAGAGAGGAGATATTATCAAGTTAAACTTTGCCTCGTTGGTTCTGCTGTATCAGAGGGCTGGGTGGATGTGGCTGTTACCAGATGTGTCCATCACTGTGAATATGGACCCCCCTCCGATGCCCATGCTCTGTGGGTTCATGACGGAGGTGCACAGCAGCGCGGCAATGGCGCCATCTACAGCCGAGCCTCCTTCCTGAAGTATGTCCCTGAAAGATTTCTCATCATCAATATCAGTCTATTTCCATACACACCTGTCAATACAGGGCGCTGTTTGTTTATGTTTTGCATAGGCTGGTGTTATGTAAAGCACATTCTGCTTCCTTTTTTTTTTTTTTTTTTTTTTAAGTTTGATAGACTTACATCTGATTCTATGAAGTAAATGTGTTATATTTTATAATGCACTCTGTCCTTGAGTGTAAACAATGAATCACCATACCAGTGACATCTGTGTAAACAAGCTGTGATGTATTGCATTATTTGTTTACTCTATTGTTTTCCCTTTTTTTAAAAATGGTTATTTGTCTGAATGTTTGATTTTTGTTCAATACCATTTATTGTTTATTTTTGCAGGGACAGTGCACAATTAAAGGTAATTGCACCAGAGTTAGCTAACAGCTCATTTTCATCTGTTGTCCCTGAGCAGGTAAACAACAACAACAACAACCACAGAACAGCAAATACAATACATAGAGGATCACAATCCATTAAAGTCCATCAGTGTGAGATAATAAATAGAAACAGGATGATGAATATAATAAATACAGTAAATACAAGGCAGTCGTTGGTGGTGTCACTGACTTTAGTCGAAGCTTCAGGCTGGTTTTAAAGACTTTATAAACACGCCTCTGGTCTCTTGATGCATTTCACCATTCTGCTTTTAGATTCATTGTTTATATTTTATTTATTTATATTTAACTGCAGAACTCATCACTGCTACCTGTAGCAGAAAGTAAATTGAAACACTGCATTCTGTTTATCTGTAAAGCTCAATAAATTACCTGTTATCTCCCGAGTTTGTTGAACTACAAAATATGTACGTACCACATTAATTTGCTGGTTTTAAATATTCTGTTTGTTAGGACAGAAATAGGAAAAATTGCTTTTGAATATTATGCCCCACATAAATGGAACAGCCTGCAGAACTTTCTAAATTTGAAAAGCTTGATTCCATTTAATCATTTTAAACACCTTCTGTATGATTTCATGCAATATGAATGTCAATTTGTCCTTTGAGCTGCTGATGTTTTAAATTGTTGAAAATTGTTTCTGGCGCAACAAGTTGTTTAACTGTGTAATAATTGTATATGTGTTTGTAATCAGGCCGTGATTGAAAAAAGGCCCTCCCTGAATAAATACAGGTAAAATTTAAAAAAATGAAAACATGTTAATCTTTTTTATTTATTTATTATTTCCATCAGATGCTCTGGATCTCAGCATGCACTGCAGTCAGATAAAACTGGATTTATGGGCAGAATACGAGCCATTGAAGCAAGCAACTATAAACCGAAGGTATTTCCTAAATCCTGCCACATGTGCTTGAGTGCGAGTATTGATATTTTTCTTCTGTATGGCTCTTTTGGTCTTCAACAGACAGAGACAGTATTGGGTTGTCACAAATACATGATGTGACCGGGAGAGAAAGAGGCAATTTGGATCCTCATTAAATTTTCAAAAGTCCTGATGGTCCTCTGAAAATTGAACCAACTGTTCCAATGCAACCTTAATTTTATGCTACAGTAAGTGCAAATTAGTTTCACAAAAATTATTTTTAATCACACTCTGCCGAGTTAATTTGCTGTGTGGTAATTTTCCATGCTCCCTCTTAGTATCGCAGTCAGTCATGAACCACGATGACTTGTATGATCTGTGCTCGCCCCCGGGCCCGCCCCCCTGGCTCAGACTCCATCTTTCTTTTGTTACCAATCCTCTACCTACTTCATAAGCATGATATACAGTTTTCCCTCAGCAACACTGTAGGCCAAGAAATGCACATAAATTACCTTTGCTTTCTAGTCAGTTCTTGTCATGGCAGCAGTGATCTGAGGCTGAATGCTGGGCTGTTCTTATACCAAAAACTCACGGAACGATAATATCACGATAAAAGGTCCTCGGTATGATATTTAGCACGGTATTAGGCTGCCGTTTGTTTATTCCTGTCCCGGTGATGTCACGTCTGGTGATGCTGTCGGATGTTTTTCCGTTCACGTAATGTTTCTCTCCTGCAGCAACGGCGACACGCCGTCCTCGTCTTACACACAGCTCTCTCTGATACTGATCTTCCAGCTCCGGCATTTCATTCGCTGTCCAGTGAGGCTGATCGCATGCTAGCTTGTTAGCTTGTTGTGCTAACCTCAGTAAATGTTGCTAACGGCGTACGGCTAAAAGTTTCCGATGCTAGCATCGTGAGTAAACGTTTGCTTAAAATAAAACAGTATATTGATTTCTTGTTTATGTTTGTCGTTCACGTGAAAAAGACCCAGAGTGTCTGAAGCTTGCATGCATTTCATGCAGTATAAACAACGATTAAAACTAATCTATGTTCTTGTCATAGTATTTCACCAAGACTTGTTTTTTTTACCACTTGTAGTCTTTTCTTTTAATGCCACTTTGTATTTCTACTCCATTACAGTTCAGAGGGAAATATTGTACTTTTTTTTTTACTTCACTACAAGTATTTGAAATCTTTAGTTACTTTGAAATCTTTAGTTACTTTACAAACTAAGATTTTTGTGGCATTTCTCACCTCATAATTTATAAACCAAAACAGTCAATCTGTTAAAGGAGAAAATAGCAGATTTAAGCAGATTAATCCATGCCAATAATCATTAGTAAAATAAAAAGAAATAAAATCCTGTTTTTACGTTGCATGAGTAATACTAATCTAATGATATAATATATAATAGTACAGTCTCGGGGCATTTTTCTGCCTCAAGTACTTTTACTTTAAGTACATTTTCCTGATTATACTTTTACTTAAGTAACATTTACAAGGCAGAACTTTTACTTGTAACAGAGTATTTTCACAGTGTGGTATTAGTACTTTAACTTATGTAAAGGATATGAATACTTCCTCCAGCACTGAGAGAAATGGAGTCCACATTTGTCACGACACATTTTATATTGTATTATTGTTGAATGAGCCTTGTGTCTTCGGATATCACTTTTGTAAATTAATTTACAGCATGCGTTAGCTACAGTTGTGATAAATACCAGCACATTTATCATGGACACAAAGGATGATATACCTTCTGTGTGCTATTACCTTGATAATCTGCTCATACTCCCAAGTTCATTCAAATGCATCAATAAACCGTCTTTTACCGACATTTTACATTTACATTTAAATAAAAACAATTTCTATGGCTTGGAGTTGTACAGAAAATACTTTAGTGTCGACCAATGTCACATTTGTGAAGATCAATTAGTGTTGCATAATATAGAAGCATGAATGTACTGACGCACAGTGGAATTAATTGCAGTAGAATGCAAAAACAAACAAAAAAATCACATTTAACCGTGTAAATCATGGTCAAGTAGGTGCTTTTTTTTTTTTTTCCAAAGTGATTACTTCTTTGATGCTTTGGCTCAAGTGCTCACAGAACACTTCACATGGGGAAAAAAAGTGAAAGCGAGGTTCAGTTAGAGTTGTTCTGACGTGTCTCAAATATCCCAGGGCTTCTTTTTCTCCTGATTGGTCGGAATGGAAAGCTATGCAACTGCAGCAGACTTCTGAAAATCTCTTTATAGCTGAATAACTCAAGATCATGAATTTTCACAATTTTCACAAATTTGCAGGCTGTCATGAGCCGCAGGTACAGGTGCCAGAATGACCTATACAGAATGAACATTATAGGGAGCCTGTATGTCATATTTAATGAGTCTGGTGTGAAAGACCTCCAAAAATAATTGTACTGATTGTACCAGCTCATGGATGACCACAGTTAAAATGTCATGCTTCAGGATGGATTTTAAATAATTGTTCAATAATACTGAATCATACTGAATTTTAATGCACACATGTACAAATGTGCAGTGATGCTGAAGTGTCTCTGATTTTCTCCTTTTGATTGATGCACACTGAACATCCTGTTATCCCCTGATTTTTCTTGGTCTTCTGCCGGTTGTTATGGTAATATGATGTGCACTTACTCAATTGGTTTGCAAACTGTAGATCTAAATATAAATATAATATCACTGCTGCTGCTGCTGCTTCTGCTCGGGTGAAAAAAAAGTTAATCGTAGTTTATTGATGCGTATGAAAGCTGCATCTATGACATCTATTTTTAGAAAACGTTCCAAAAGAAAGAAAGAAAGAAGAAGGCACAACGACAACTATACACTGTAATACCCACAAGTCAATCCTAGGTTAACTTCATTATTACCTTTGCAAGTACAAGTTCAGCCCTTCCTTATTCTTCTTTAGAAAATTTAAATGAAGAGCTGATTGTAGAGTGGCAGAGGTGCGGGCATTTAATAGCCCACTACCTGGATGAAAATCGCATTTAATCATCCTCAGCCGTTGTAAAAGTGAAAGGAATATTGGATGAAGTAATTGGCTTTCAACAGCGATCCGAAAGGGCCAACAACTTGTGCGACGCTCGCCCGGGCTGAACAATGTTGCCTCATCTGCTGACAGACAGTTTTGTCCGTGTTGTACTAATCCTCCGGTTTGGGGTGCGGAGACTGTTCCCACGTACACTTTAACTTGAAGTTTGGCAGCACAGAGGAGGTCGCGGTGCGCCCCGTGTTACATGGGCATTGAATCCAAGCCTGTCCGTCAAAACAGACGGTCCGACAGAACAATAAAAAGCCCCTCGGGAAATATGCCAGATCTCAAATTTGGCCCGCATATGAGATTTTGCACTTCCTCCTAGAAGCAGCACATATGTTCCCGGGGGCAGGATGAACGGCTCCGCCTGGGAGAATAGAGTGAGAAGGGGGAGGAGGAAAGATGAGTGTCTCCATCTGTGTGTGGATCTGGAGGGCTTACAGAAGGTTACATCTCCCCCTGGAAAAGTAGTGAGTGTTGGGCGCGTATCATCGACCGCAGACTTCTCTCAGTTTTCTGGCCTTGCCATGTTATAGCCAGTGTTTGCCAACAATGGGATGGACAACTGAACTGCATATGTGCCACATAAAACACATATGGCTTATATATCGTTGTGCATTTTACTGGTGTAGAGCTTTCATTACCTTTGGCTTCATCTGCTTCTACACTGAAAAAAGTAGTGTTTTTTCTCATTCTAACAGCTGAAAATTATTAGTTTGTTCATTTAAACTAAACTTTCTAATTTATGTTTATGGTTGCACCTATTTTATTTTTTATTTTGATACAATATAAACTGGCAGCTGGACGTTAAATCAAAATGTTTCAATAGAGACAACCTAAAATAATCCAACCTTCACAAAATGGTTGAATGAAGTTAAACATTTTAGGTTAAACTGAATGTAATATTTACACTAAGTCAATAAAGTTTTTAATTTAGGACAACTTAAAATAATTAGTTTTGCTCAACATTCAGAAAATAGTTTGCATGGAGTTAAAAAATACAGGTTTAACTGATTTAAATATATTACATTGAGTCAATGTCAAATAGTTTGTGTGATCGATTACTTACATTTTATTTTAAGTTCATCCAATGTTTTCTTTTTTCAGTGTACGTGCACCTAAGCCTTCCACAAACTTTCAGGAAAACACTGTAAATACTGAATCAGGACTGCACGATTAATTGGAATAAGATCGTGATGATCATATTGCTGTACTGTCTGCATGAAGACAATATGGACTGTAATTTTCATTAAAAATTGGTGTCCCTAAGACTTGTGGGAGAAAATCGTGATCTCAATTTTGACAAGAATCGTGCAGCCCGACTAGCAAACCAACAGTATATGGAAATGATACGGTAAAGAGTCACACCTGGACCTGCAACCTGCAGCTGAAACGGTTGTGAAGATTGATACCACTGTCATGTTTGTACGCTAAAGCTACAACCAGCACCTGGTTAGCTTAGCTTAGCATGAACACTGGAAAACAGGATGAAACAGCAAGCTTGGTTTTTTTCGAGGTAACAAAATGCACCTGCAAGTGTCACTAAAATTCCGTTTCACAACAACCACAGATTTCCGTTTACAGAAATGTATAAAAACTGATTGATATGGGTTCTTATGAATGCTTGCACATCCCTGTGGAACATTTGTACAGGGAAAAAAAAAGCTAATTCTGCGGATTTCCACTTGCGGAACTATATGTTAAACCAATAAAATCCTTTGTTCCAACTGATGTCATACCTCCAGGTCATAGCTAGCTGCAGCCAAAATGGGGGAATGTCTTACCAATTTGGTTTCTCAACACCCAATACTGTACAACAAACACAGAGACGATCAAACAACCGAATAAATGACGACATGTGGCTTGAGATTACCCAGCAGCTGGGATACGATGAAAATGATTGTAATGTAGCTCATAAGCTTGCTAGCGTTAGCATGAAATTTGCTGCTCGACTCCGTTTTTTCTTCTCAAAATAATTATTGGTATGTTGACGAAAATGGAACACACGGATAATTCGCATGGACCCGGTGTGCACAGTCATGTGGAAAATTAACAGTCAGATTTCCCGTATTCCCCCACTGCATTTGCACAAACTTTCCACCAAGCTCACTAATTAACATGCTGTATCTTTTGTTTGTTTAACCTTTAGAAAGTAGTTTAGTTTAGTAAAAATTCTGTTTTATGGGGGAACGACTTGCCGGGCAACAAGCTGAGCCTCTAGGAAATTATTGGTCCAGGTCAAGAAATAGTAAATAAAAGAAAAAGTAAAACTGCAAATGGTCCCTTTTACAGTTTTTGTAAGCCTCACAATCTCCTGCAAACGTAAAGCAAAATACACATTTGAAAATTTCCACAAAGTCTCATTTGGGAACAAAGCATGAGGTGCAAGATAATTAACTTATGACCTTGAACAAATTGCTGTCTGTCGGCTGCAGATCTGCCAGATTAAAAATAGAGCTTTTGTTGTAATATAGTGGTGATGGAGGCGTAAAAGCATCAACACCAACGATGAGCCTTATCAATCCAAGCACACAGAGTCCATTAGCAGGCGCAAAGACTTTGAGCTGATTAATTGATTTTTAATTGGCTGAGGCGACATGGCGGCCACAGGCACATCATGGTGGCTTTATGGGGGGGAAAAAAAAAAAATCTGTTTGACAACTTGGCCATTGTTATCCTCCACACACATGCACGCACACACACACACACACACACACACTAGAGCCGTGCACTTGTAAACCCCCTTGAGTGCGATTGTGATGATGTTAATTGAGAGGTAGCAACTCCATGCTCCTCATGCCATGACGCTCGCCAGGAACAGGATAATCATCGGGACTATGCACCGGCTCTCCGGCCCACAATCCTTTGCTGCGGGGAGTTCTCAGGGGCTTAGCCGGTGTCAGGAACCCTTTTTATTCCTCAGCTCGGCTCTGACAGAGCAGCCTATTAAACTTGCCTTTATTATACAGGGTCCCGATACACCCTAAAATAAAGTCTGGGAAGACTATCACAGATGCTGTTGGGTTTTATTTCCAGGTTTATTATGTGCAGCCCACACTGCGCGACATCTCGAGAGTTGCATCTTATAAACCGTTACCATACTAACGTCGTTATCCGAACATCACACTCCTGCAAAAGCAAGCAAATGCACAAACAATATGACTAAACAGAGACTTTTATTAGCGCTTTATCTTCTGGGTTTAGACGTCAAATTTGGATATGTGAAACCTCCCTGAATGCGAGGTGCCGTGTTTGGATGAGGAAGGGGCAAAATGAAATGCGACTGGGTATGGCTCACTATCTGATGCCCTCAAGCCTCTTCACAGAGAGGAGCAGCGTTGTAACTTTGAGGAGGGGTTTCTAGTGTTGATGCAATCTCTGAGGTAAACACGAATCCGAGACGTGCCGGCAAAAGCGATGATTCATCGTGGAGACGTGGGATTTACTGTAAAGGCAATTATCAGCATACACAACATTGATACACGAGCTGAGGTGCACTTTGCAGCGGGGAGTTTATTAGCATTAGTCATTGCACCTGAAGCGACGGCACAAATAGACCTGCTCATATACAGGAAAATTGGCTAGTAATGGAGAAAAAAAATGCCTTTTGTTGAGGGAGCTATAAGAAGCAGTATGATTATGGCAAGCCATTGCATTCATTACTGAGCACATTATGTTGCAAGAGTAAACATATCGGAATATCACATATTCTGCTAACGTATTACAGTTTGAGTGTCTTGATAGTGTGCATTATGTGCAAACTGTAAAGAACTGGCAGTATTGTGTATAATCCATGGCCGTTTTTTTTTTTTATCTGTTTGGTAATTTTCTGAGATCGGGAACAGCGCCTGAACAATAATTACACTTCCACTCAGCTGCTTAGCTGGACGGCCGCTGTGAAGCAGCAGCAGAGTGAGGGAGGCCGGATGCCTCTCAGCATTAAATATCTCTCTGTGAAACTCTGCAAATGAGGAGGATTTCAGCGTTGCCAGAAACTAAACGGGTTGAAGTAAATCACCATGTTATTATAATCTTGACCTAATGCAGTGACTAGACTCCACTGACATACCTGCTCACACCCGCTGATCTTCCATCGACTCCTCCAGATTCAAACCCACCGGCAGAATAAATGTTGGCATTGTACGTTTCTGCATTTTTTTACATTTCATAAACCACAAATATGTAACGTTTGTACGTTTCATATGTAGCGGATATCAACGTGAGCTTATGGTAAAGTGTATGAATACAATCTTTATTAACAGCCACTTTTGTCCTGGAATCGGACCACCAGCTTGGAGGAGTACAGATGAAGCCATCTAAAATCCCCCCTCCCAGCCTGTTCCCAGCTCAGTTCCAGCTTAATCCCAGCCCACCTCCAGCCGCTAGGAGTCTCCCCTCCCTCCTCCTGTTTTCTGACAGGGTGTGTCTAGATTCCACAGTAAACACGCCCATTCATTCATTCATTCATTTGCAGGGTGTTACCATGATATGGTTCTTCCTTCATAAAAACACATCATTTAATTAAATTTAAATGAATCTACTTCCTGTCACGGACCTGTCTGGAGCCCAGCACTGAGTCATGGGAAATTCTAGGTGGCTTCATCTGTAGGTGATGAAACCTGGTGCCGGCGCTGTAAAGGCTTTAAAGCTGAGCCTTGATTTCTTTAAACGTCCCACGGCGCCGGGCGAGTTCAGCAGACAGGTCAGGGAAGATCCGGATGAGGGAACTTTGGAACTTCATGCGGCCCTGCTCACTCCGAGAGAGTTTAATAATCTCCTTCGTTTGGTAGTGATGAAAATGTACTATCATCGGCCGGGACAAGGTTTCGGGTTGAGTTTTCCAGTTTTCGATTGTGCGTTCGATCACCGGAGTGCGAGACTTTCCCCTCTCCAAACAGAGTGATGAAAAAGGATGACATGAAGTCTGTGGGTCTTCCCTGTTCCACACCTTCAGGGACACCAATAATCCTGAGGTTCATCCTGCATGCACGATTTTCTAGGTCGTCTGTCTTCTGTAAGAGGAGCTGGTTTTCCGTGGCTAAAACGGTGCACCGCTCCTTGACTTTTTGGAGGCTGGATTACATAAAATAAGAGCCGTTTCCAGAGCCACTATCCTGATTCTGTGGTCTTGGATTGTGGACCCCAGGGCAGATCCTTCCTAATGGTCGTAGTTAACAGTTTTTCCATCATGGCAGCCATGGATGACTCCAAAGAAACTCAGCTCATATACATGTGATCTGAACTATGTCACGTTGATATAATACGTATGAAACGCATGATACAAATATTACATATCCGTGGTTTGCAGAAACGTATAATGTCAACATTTTATCCTGGCGACTGGGCTGCCAGATTCAGTATAAGATCCTGTACAGCATGTTTGTAGAAAGAGATTTTCCTCTGAAGCATTTTCTGTTTCCACCAGGAACCTTTTTTTTCTCCAGATTGTAACAGCTTTCTAATCCCCAAGGAGAGATAAATTTAGGACACATTCTCATTTTCTGCATTTCTTATCATCACAATTAGAACGTAATGTGAAAGTTACATTGAAGCATAACGCCGCTGATCAGGAATACCAATAATGTGTTATCTTGAACTCCTCGTGTTTCTTTGTAATTGTTGGGAGCATTCAACTCATAACACAACTGAAGAATCACACCAGTCGATGGGTGTTTTAAAAGCTTCAGTTTCAACCTCCTTTCTCTCTTTTTCACCCCCCCCTCTGCAATCAGTATCTTTAGAAGTGCCCTGATTTCTATCTTTTCTCCCTGAGTGGGTGCAACATTAATTTTGTTTTTGGTGGTGAATATGTATCGGCATTAATCACAGATGATAGAAATTTGCAAGTTTAATTCTGGCCTCTGAAATCTCAGCTGTACACTGGCTGCTTATGAAGTGTTTTTTACCCCCACAAACATTTGCAATAAAAAATAATTACGGCCTTGATGATAACTCACTGATTTCAAGTGCACTTAATGGTCTATTGTCTAAATTTGTCAACTGCTAAGAGTTGTTTTTTTGTCTTTTTGAGCTGTAATTAGCCAAGTGCAGTCTGTCCTCAAACGCCATAGCTACATGACTCAGCTCTTTCAGCCAATGTATCTCCAGACTGTCACAACAATGGAGGCTAATGAAGAAAATGGGGCATCTCGAACATCCTCTTTTCAAAAACTCACAATGCTGCACCATTTGTCACAACAGTACAAACTGTTCTTCATGACAGCTTTCTTCAACTTCACTATAACTCCACTTGTTATGTTTATGTTTCATGTATTATTTTAAAGCACAGCGGTTCCCAGCCTTTTTGTCTGATGTGTCCCCGCAGCCCTGTTAGATTAAGCTCACTGTCTCAACTGTTTATCCATTATTTTTAGCTAGGTATTTCAACCATTATCCATTACCTTCAGGAATCTATTTCAACTGTTTATCCATTACCTTTATGCTAACTATTTCAACTGTTTATCCATTACATTTATACTAAATATTTCAACTGTTTATCCATTACCTTTATGCTAACTATTTCAACTGCTTATCCATTACCTTTAGGAATCTATTTCAACTGTTTATCCATTATTTTTAGCTAGGTATTTCAACTGTTTATGCAGTACCTCTATGCTAACTATTTCAACTGTTTATCCATTACCTTTAGGAATCTATTTCAATGGATTATCTATTATTTTTTAGCTACCTATTTAAATTGTTTATCCATTACTTTAGCAAAGTATTTCAACCATCTAGGGATCCATTTCAACAGTTAAACCATTACTTTTAGCTAACTATTTCAACAGTTAAACCATTACTTTTAGCTAACGTTAACTATTTCAGCTGTTTAATCCCTTACCTTAGCTTACTGTTTAGACTTTTCTGCCCGCTTGCTGACGGCTTTTCACAATCACAACACGCACTTTTCCGCTGACTCAATATGTGATAAAAACAATAAAATAAAATCAGCATTTTTGTCAAATTAGTTGAGCTACTCTTTAGTCTTTGTATGCACCCTGTGGCCACATGAGTACCCCCTGGGGGACAAGTACCCACTGCTCTGTGCTATCTATGTTATATCCAGGGACGGAAAGAGTACTACTAGAATATTTTACTCAAGTAATACTAATGTCACTTTACAGACATATACTGAGTAACTTCCTGTCTCCTTGAAGCATACTGTAGGTTTACCGTCTCTCGTCCTGTCTTCATTCTCCTCGTTAGATGGCTTTCCTCCTTGTTCACTGCTGTACGTGCCACAGAATGATAATAGACTCCCATCATTGTAAGGAGATTGTGTCCTGAAATGGGAAGCAGCGGCAGCTGAGTCCTTTGGATCATCTCTCCACAGATTAAAAGCTTATTCAAATTATATTTCTCCCTCTCTTATAAACAAGGCGAGCTTTGCATTCCCTGCAGAGAAGTGCTGGTAAGTAGCTTTGCAAACATTTGGGTCTAGAAGCGCACAAATTGAAGCTTGAATGAGCTACTTCTTGTTTGTGAAATGAATGCCCAAAGACGTAAATGGATTATAAGTCATTTAACAATATTGTGGAAAACAAATGTGGTAATTGTTTTTGTAATCTGATATTGACTTAAGTAAATTGTTTTATCATTGTTAGAGAAAGGAAAAATCTCCTCCTGCATCTGTACTGCAACATTAAATTAATTTAGTTAGCAATTGCTCCCTGAGCATTTCTAAACACGGTTAAAAAAAAAAAAAATCAATGCGTTAAATATGATCTTTCAAAATGACATTTGTCAGGCACAGTCAAGCCCCTACAGAGCCCTGTTAGTAAATTACGTTATGAAAAAAAAAGCAATGGGCACATCAAGAATGCAGTAAATAACAGAATTTCTCTGATCACCCTTCTGTATTTGTAAGCTACGGAGCACTCGCCTTGGTGTAAAAAAATAAACCATGTGTACTTTCAGTAGAAGAAGCTTAGATCTCCACAATAGCGATGGGCTTTGCTGTACCAGTTCTGCTCTAGCTTGTGGCAGCTTGGCAAGTCCCAGCACTTTGCATATTCATGCGAAACTATGCCTGACACCTTGTTGCAAACACAGTTGATAGTAGTAAGACGCCGGCCCTCAGCACAGGGATGCAGATATTTTTCCTGTCAGCGTCTCACGGCAGTGTTTCCTCGAGTCACAAGCATTTAGAAGACGGGTAATTCTGGGCTTCGTCGTGCTTCGACGACGGCTGGTGATGAAAATGAAACGGCACGTCACCTTAGCACACTTACGAGATAGAAATTGTTTTAATGAGGGGGAGTTATCCTCTCTCTTTGTCTTTAAAACAAACTCATGGAATACTGATACTGCAGATAAACACAACAATCTTTTGATGATTTCTGCTGCCAAACTACAGACGCTTTATGCTGCATGAATTAAGAATGTCCACAGATGCTAATTTTCTAAGTAAGCCCACACTCTTTCAAACAACTCTCTTATTACATGTTACATCCTGACAAATGTGATTATTAATATATTCTTAATAAATCCAATCAGCCAGATGATGGCTCACTCATGCCCAAACTACGGGCTGTTGTGTTTTAGCCTTCTGAAATTCTGAGCACATTTACTGTAATAATATGGTGCTAGCTTTCCAGTAAGCATTCACATTATACAGTCAGGCCGTATTCAGATCCGTCTAAATGAATGATGTGCAATTACTGTCCCTGCTCCCCTCCTAACCCCGCGCTGTGTGCATGCACAAGTGCTGCCACGGCACACTGCCTCAACAATTCAAGCTGCGATGTCATATCGCATTATGAAGAATGACCTTTGTCTTTGCTGTATCACAAGCCCGGAGTCTGTACTTAATCAAAGATGATTAGTTCAATTTACTAAGTCTGCTGTGTAATGGGTGCACAGAGGACCGGTGGCACTCGGGAGAGGTCAGACCGCATGGAATTCAACCCCTCTGTCATTTGAATGATGTGTGTGAGAAAACATTCACTGAGCATTCTTGGTTTAGCTTTAGTTTATGTTATTATTTTGATTTAGTTTTGTTTTATGTGCATTATCATATATTTTTGCTGGTATACTTTGGCTAATTCTTCTGGACAGTCTGTTCTTTAGGCCTAGTCCACACGTGCACTGGTATATCCACTGTCCATGTGTAAACGCAAAAACACATTGAAAGAGCATGCCAAACCAACACGCAGCGACATAACCCTAAAGCAATGTTGGCCAATCAGAAGCCTGGAAAATAAACTATTACCGGAAGGCTACCTGGCTGCAACGGCGCACTGACTGCACCGTACTCAGGGCCGGATCTATGTGCCGGCATTCTAGGCACACGCCGAGGGCCACCTTGTCACTAGGGGGCCCAGGCAGAGGGGTAAACATCAACAGCCTACATAATTAAAATAGTTTAGGTTTTATATTTATTAATGTTTTTAAACATGCACAACATTAGCGCCAATGTGAGGGAAAACAATGAATAAATACATATAAATAGGGCTATACTTTCCACTTTGTTGCAAGTTGCATATGAATACTGAAATATAAATGCATTAGCTAAAATACATACCTAACTAAATTAATGCCCTGAAAAATCCAGTCTGCCTCGTGTAATCTATCCATTTAATCCGGCCCTGTCCGTGGTGCATTTTGATGCCTCTTTTCCTCAATATAGTGGAAGAGTAACTACATTTGTGTAAACATGTAAAAAGTCCTGTTAGCAAGGTTAGAACTAGCAATATTTGGTCATATCCGCCATTGCACCAAAAGTTGCCTCATTTGTGACGCCTTTCAAAGGAGCTAATGCTTCTGAAAATCTTCACCCTGGCTGGGGTTTTTCAAAAGATCTGTTTTTAATTACCTAAAACGCAGTTTGTGTGTGGACGAAAGGCCAAAACACACAGAGAAAGCTGTCCAATCTGTCTAATTGGTCCTTAAAGAGACATCAAGCTCGTACTACTGTACCTAGTGTCAATAAACAAACAAATAAACACCAAATATACAGGCTTTTGATGTTTTTTTTGCAGATGTCAGAGCATAACATTCCTGTTTTGTTTTTTTTGCAAGAAACATCTTTAAAATAGCAAGCAGCACATCCAACGGAGAGCCATCGTAGAGCTGGTAATCAATCCAGGCTGCTCTCAACCAAATGTAGAGGGTGAGAGAAAAATATCAAACACTGACTTGTTCATGAAGATCCATCAAATAAGATCAATTTTTATTTCATCTCACACAGTGTTGGTAGGGTTGATGAGGGTTGATATTAAACAGGATCGGTGTTTGTGTGCAGTATGTGCACATGAAAGATTACTGTATGTGTGCACCCTTTACTATTTTACATGCAGGGTGGTGTGCCTCTGTGCTCCTCTTAGACATGTAGGTCCTGCATTTGCTTTTTGAGGCCCCCCCCCACCCCCCCCCCCCCCCCCCCCCC
>JAOVVB010000260.1:0-17461 GCA_028570985.1 Heterobranchus longifilis | reverse complement strand
CCAGTGTCCGTTCGCTGCAGCCGGAGCACAGCGCCGCCCAAGATGATTGTGATTGGTTTAAAGAAATACAAACAGGCCAGGGAGGTTTTTCTCCCTATACTGGAGTGAAAGCCACTGACTCCAGACCTCCCCACAGTGTGGACACAGCACTGTAGAGATAGGTCTGGCTACGTGAGACAAGTACACAGGTATTTTTGAGAAAAGGGTTTTTTCCTACTTTGTTCTCAAAGAAAAATCCACACAAGCACTGTTTAAAAATCTTTGTCCAAATGAAAACTCAATAACACAATTCAAGTGCTGTCAAGAGCATGCCAAACCAACAGGCAGCGATATATAACCCTAAAGCCATGTTGGCCAATCAGAAGCCAGAAAAAAACCGGATATCTCTGTTATAATGGAAGAGTAACTACATTTTTTACATACAAAAAGAAGAAGAAGAAAAAAATACAAAGCATACAAAATTCAGGATACAAAACAATATACAAAAGAAAACTAAAACACACACAAGCGTAACAAAATAAAACCCAAGCCCCACCCTACCCACAAACACACACACATACAGGGAACGCATTAACTTTACAAGATAGCAGTGAGGATAGGGATCACATCAAAAGAGCCTTGATGGATTGAGCTGCAGTGCGGCAACTGCTCAAGGAAACTTCACTAGCCCCATTGATTGAAATTACATCCAAAAATGTGAGGACCCATTGTCTCGTGGTAAGAGACTGAGGAGGCTTCCATCGTACCGCAATAAGATGCACTTTTTAAACTTGGCGACATTGAGCCGTGAAAGATCATTCAACAACAGAACAGGCAGGGTCACTGGTTCTGTCACAAACAGCAGCTCAGACAAACTAGATGCTACTTTAGTCCAGAACTGTGAGACATGTGGACACTCCCACATCATGTGAAGAAAAGTACCAGGGACCCTCATAGTGCATAAACTACACAAGGGATCATTTAACATTTAACTACATTGATGTGAAAACATGTAAAAAGTCCTGTTAGCAGGTTAGAACCAGCATGTCCGCCATTGCACAAAATATTGCCTCATTTGTGATGCCTCACAAAGGAGATAAGGGCACACTGTGACGTATACAAGCCCTGTCATGGCAACACGGAAACACAGCTTTTCTGAAAAGCTTCACGGAGGAGTTCTCCAAAAGATCAGTTTTCAGTGATCTAAAATGAGGCCTCACATAATCAGAAATGGCAAAACAGGAACGTTGGGTATTTTTTTGCAATATTTTATTTTCAAATTAGAAATTTGGTAAGATGTACAAAATACGCATAAACTCCCACAAACATTGTTCCAAAAACCCTCCTTGTCCCACCCACATAAAACTGAACTATACTCAAAAGGACTAGGCAGCAGTCAATTGAAATAATAATAATAATAATAATAATAATAATAATAATAATAATAATAATAATAATAATAATAATAATATATACATAAATACAGCAAAATAATGAGAGGCAAGTAAACATTAATAGATCAGATGACTAATGGTGTATCAATTCTGATGACATATTTATATAAAATCTATAGATATAGGTGTTGGCAAGGTGTCCATATATGTCAAATAGAGTTCCCAAGTTTTCAGAAATTTCTGATAATATATAGTTGGGTATTTCTTGTGTTTTTAATGCATTATGTAAATCTCTTGAATTGCTTTTATGTATAAATTATGCTATATAATAATTAAACTCCCCGAGCCCTGCCTTACTTTACAGACTCACTTTAGTCATGAATGATGCCTGTTGAAGTCAATGGTTAAATGAAGGCTACGGCATGTTTGTTAAACAGGACTGAAGTATTGATGAGAGCGGCCAATTTCATGTTGTTCTCTGCAATCAGACACACTGCTGTTCGAAAATAATCAGCCACACTGACACAGTTCAAGTGGAAAATCAATGCAGAATTCTTGAACTTATTAACCACCATTTTCCGTGCCAGTAGATGAGGGACTTACTATGCTAATGACTGAAATCATTGTGAAAATACAATATTACAATTTGCTCTAAGTGTTTTTCTAATTAGAACCTGTTTGGCACACTTGAATAATTAAAGTAATGTTTAGAAAATCATGGGGTGTTTTCTCATGTCATATTTTTTTTTATAGCTTATATCAACACCACACATTTAAAAGATAAAGTCTTCTGTACAGTGTTTAGCGATGCACTACAGTGTGTTTAGGTATCTGCTACAGTATGTTACTGATACTGTATTGGCATCCAGTCCTTTTCTTCTCGCCCAATCCTAATCCCATAGAAATTGTGTTAGGATTATGCACAAAGGGCACTTTTTAGACACAGATTTGCATGTTTGGATTAGTAAAACCCTGTAATGGAGGCTTGCAGAAAGCCACCATCTTGTTCTGACACACATTGAACGAAAGCATAGTTGCTTTCTCTTTTAACTACTAGACATTACTCATCTCTCCGTCTGCCAGCTCAGATAATTTCTTGCAAGGAGAAATTTGTTCTGTTGCTTGTAAATGTAGGAAGCAGAGGGAAGAGTCTCCCTTTTTAAATTATCAACCTCAGTAGCCAATCTCCTCGCCTCTACAATGTCTTCTGAACAACAACTACTGGATCAAATACGCTCATTTGCATTTGAGGCGCCCAGAAAATTGAGTGAGTGAAGCTGTATTCTGTATGCCTGTACCCCCTTAGTGACACCCAACCAGTTTTTAATACATCTGAAATACAATTTACATGAACATATGGAGGAAAATACAAATTCTAATGATAATTTAAACTTTTCGGTGACAATCAGCTCCCTCATGTCAGTGTATCCAGGCTATTTTTTTTGACACACTTGCTAGAGGAAATGCAGGTGTCCTCCGAGATTCATGTTACATTTAAACACATTTTGTTCATCCACAGCTGTGAGCTTGTAAAAGTCACATATCTCAATAACACTGAACAAAATTACAAGATTTGCCATTGCTGTTTTTGTCTGTCTCTTGTTTCTCTCAATCCATTTCAATTTAATTTCTCCTAGAAAATCAACATGATGTGCTGATAACCATATCTCACGCCTGGACCAGACAGTTAAGGTATTTTATCTATTGTCAACGCATTCTCATAAACCGTTCATATAATATCATGCGAAAGGTATTGCACTGTGTGATTGAACCCTCTTTTGTTTATTACAGCTAGTGTGAGGAAATTATTCTGCAAATAAATAATAAAATGACTGTTAAGAAATCTATATATGAAGGGTTCATTTGTTAAAACAGATATCTGTGTTTTTTTTCCCATTTGTGTGCAATCCAGGGAATATCAATCAAACTGGTGTTGGGTTGTTTTGATAAGATTATTATTATTATTTTCATGAATCATATTTTTTTATTGTGCACTCAAAGGGGAAATGCATAAACCAACTGGTTAATGCAAATTAACTCTTCATTTTGTATTTCGCTTCATATTATCAATCAGGATGTACTAAAAAAAAAACCTGTCTGCTTCAAGAGCTTCACTTCCTGGTGTGTTAATTCTTAAGTCCACATATTTTATTTAAAGCTGTATTTGTCACAGCTGGTGTGCACAGGGCAATGAGGGAGGGACCCAAATTCTGACATAGAGGCAGGCAGGGACAGTTCAGTGATTTATTGCCTCCGCCAAGGAGGTTATGTTTTCGGTTTGGTTTGTTTGTTTGATTTTTTCATGAAACTTGGTGGAAGGGTGTAGATTTGGCCAAAGCAGAACCCATTAAATTTAGGAGCAGATCCGAATCACTGGGCAGATAAATAGATTATTTTTCACTTTTGTTAACACTGCGAGATGGTCTGCACTCTACAAGTGACCTTCTAGTTCACAAAAGCTGACGGGATGCAAGTCCAAACAGCAGCACATACTCACGGCTATCTTAACACAAGGAGGGTAAACAGACAAGTCACGCATCATCAGCGTGTCATATCAAGTACAACAAATGTGCAGTAAATTTTGCACTAAACTAAGTATTTAAATGCAACATAACACAATACATTACATAACACGTGTATTATTACAATTAACGAGAACAGTATTTACAATTTACAAGTGAAGCTTTCCAAGAAACAAACAGAGAAGGGAAATGATAAGGAAGCTGGACCACATGTAATGTAACAACTGAAGCATTTCCTGATCAGAATCTCTGAACAACGACCTGACTGTGTCATGTGACTAAAACAACCAATGAAAACAATAGCAGGGAGAAAGCCAGAGAATAATGAATTACTGCCAAATGATGGTGGAAATCACTAAAAATAGATGCAAAGTTCTTACAGAACATGACAACATTAGTACAGATAACCTTGGATTATATTCTCTGGTTTGTATTATAGTCCTTTGGATTATAAAATACACAAATAATGGCTGAGTGGCAACCAAGTGGCTCAAACAGAAAGTCAAATTATTTTGCCACATATTATCACCTTAAAGTTGTTCTGGTGAATGTACTCGTGAACATTTGCAATTGAGTTGGGTTTCTGTCCATCCCATGAATGTAAGTCTAATACACACTCCACCACCTTTAGCTCTGTTTTGGTCTCCACCATCTCATTAGCTGCTAAATGCTTCATTTTCACCAGCTAATCAATAACTGTGTCTGCTGTTTGGTGCTGGACAGGTAGCGTACAGTGGGTTTATAAAAGCTTTTAAAGGTGAAAACAGCGGCCTGCTGCATCTGGAAACAAGGTTTAGTTTAGTTTAGTTTATTAGGATCCCCATTAGCTAACGCCATGACATCAGCTAATCTTGGTGAGAGCAATGAATGAACCAAAAGTTGCGCACTGTTGAACCAAATCAATGAGCTGAAAGATACTAAAGTATGCTTTGCATATGTGCTGATCAGTGGAGCAAATATGATAAGATTGCTGCTTCTCTGGAGAGCTGATGCATATGTGTGAAGGGCAGATCTTTATCTATTACTAATATATAATATTAATACCAAGAGGCATTATCATGGGCACAGACCAAAATGCCTCTGTACCTAATTGGAGAGGCCTACAACCAATCAGAGCAACACATAGGCATGTTGTGTGGTTTAGGTGTGGTTTTTATGTAAGCATTACAGGTTTATACCACATCCTCACACATACTTGCTTCCATGTGATTTGTATTTATGTGTGTGAACAACAAATAAACAAACAAGTAAACAAACTAGAGGGGCACTCAGAGAGTGCAGACCTCCGCCAAGGCCAAACGCCCTATCTTGCTGTGATTCAGATCCACTCTTCCTTGGCTCATGCTACATCCTTCCACCAAGTTTCATGAAAATCAGGCCGGTAGTTTTTCTGTAATCCTGCTGACAAACAAACCAAACTGAAAACATTGCCTCCTAGGCGTAGGTAATAAATAACTGTGGTTCTTAATTGCTTGCAGAGTGAGAACGCTGCAGTACAGGAAGGACCCTGAGAATACAATATTCTGAGCTCAGAGATTTACAAATTCAAATATAGTTTAGACTTGTGATTCGTAACATCTCTATGGGTACCAGACATAGTACATTTGTATTCATCACAGCACAGCAAATGCAGTAATGGTTGTGGGAATTTCATAACAGTGGTGCCGTTTAACTCCAGAAAATGTGAATAATGGGGCTCACTATTGTGTTTATTAGAAGAAAGATAAAGAACCAGCATCTTTAAAATATGATCATGACCGTTATTCAGGAAATATTAATGGATGCTTTAATAAATATTATAAATACACAGTGATGTATTGGAACACATTTATAGACGTGCACACACACACTGCTATTTCAGCATGAATTTCCACCTATTAACGCACAAACACCATGATTATACTTGAATCAACCAATAACATATTACAAAGCAAACAAAATGAATAAAATGAGCTCAGAGTATTTTCCTCCAAATGATTCATCTTCCCATCACACAGGAGTTGTGATATTATCATACCAGCGTATCATATTGCACCATTCAGAACAATGGAAAAATGTAAGCTTATTAAATGAGTAGGGGTGGATTCACATGGGCATTGACAGGCTGACAGAAAGAGGAGGTTTGTGCAGGACCATATGGCTCTGTTTACACACATCACTTCAGCAACATGCTCTCATTTCACCAGTATCACGATGCTTTGAAGGTTATCTTGGTCGAAACAGCTTTACACTGAAAGTGTAGCTCACACGCAGTCGCTAGAATAAAATTTTGGCATTGTACATTTCTGCAAACCATATGTACATTTCATCTGTATCATATCAACATTTCTAAAGCGATGTAGTACAAGCATGTATATGAGCTGAGTTTCTAATCAGGAGGAGGAGGGGACGGTGTGTAACCTGGGCAAAACGTCAAACAGCAGATAGCAGGAGACCACTGTTCAAAACCAACAAAAACAGGTATTTTATAATGAAACATCTGGACATTTCTAGCCATGGTTCTGGCTACAGAAATGGGTATTTTAAGTCAAAACCTTTCCTTTTCCTATAACCCTAACCAAGTGTTTTTGTGCCTAAACCTACCACACGTTAACCAGAGTCTTGTCACAACATACAATTAAAAGTTGAAGTTTCAACATATCCACTACACACACAAATGTAAAGTGTCGCTGGTTAGCAGAAACTTACAATGCGATTGGGTCGCTCACACCTCATACAGCACATTACCTGTCCCTCAACAAGAGTTACAGTTTTACCAGGTTGTTTATCAGGGCTGAAATAAAGCACGACGCACACACGCACGCACACACGCAAGTTGCACTCCCTGTTCCATTCATCTGATATCTACACTTCACCCTGGCTTGCACCTGGCAGCAGCACTCTGGGTTATTTTAGACAAATCAATGTATGCCTCCTAGCTTTCAAACATACACACACAGTCATGAATATTCTCATCAGGTCCGGACTAGTGGTCGGTCAGGACCTTGCTCAGAGGACACCCAGGGGGGCAGAGAGAAGCCAATCAAGCCTTAGCATGAGGGTCACTGGTGATTACGATGCAGGGCATATTTTTCATTACCATCCGCTGAGGCGAGGCAGCAGGCCGCGGGTTGGTTACTCATTCCTTACAGTTTCTCACTCTTTACAACGTCAAGACTGCTGCATTGAAAAGGGAACATTTTACCATGTGGAGGTGCAAAGCTTACATTAAAAGAAACAGGTCACGCTGGAAAGCTGAGACGTTTTTTTGCTGCATAAGTGATTTTAAACCACATCTTTTAACTCTGTCAGAGCTAAAGTGCAGTGAGGAGTCACAACTGAAATCCTGTGATCACAGATTTTCTTCAGGTACAAGAGGGGATTAACAGCAACTCAAGCACTCTAATTTAAGAAATAGTTCAACATTTAACAAATAGGCTCATTTGCTTAAGATTTAGATGAGAAGATCGATACTAGGGCTGCCCCCTCTTAGTCGATTAGTCATCTAATTGGTCCTAATTTGGTTTTAGTAAACAAAGATTTCTTTAGTCGATTAGTAATTTTAAATGTTTTTTTCATGCTGAATGACGTATTTCCAAGAAATTTACGAGCACAGCTCCTGTAAACACAAGATTTAAAGTGGTGCTTTTGCATGATTCTTTGTGGATAAACTCAGGTTTTACAGATCTGTCGATTAAATCAATTATCGATGAGTCGACAAAATAATTTCTTTAATCGAGGACAGCCCTAGTCGATACTACTCCCATTTCTGTCCAAGGGGAAACAGCTAGCCTGGCTCTGAACCTCAAATTGTAATTTTTTACACTTTTTCTTGTACAAATTAAACAAACAAGATGTAACAGCGAGACAGTGAGAAATGGCTAGCCTGCCTCTTTTAGTAGAGTAATGTGAGGTTTTAGGAGAGTTGTGTGGTGTAACTATTTCTTGACAACAGTGTGTATTATCATCTACCCATTGCTTCTGTATAACTGGTTGCCTGCCAACCTCATTGTGATGACATAATGTTCTATGTATAGTTATATAGCTATATAAAACTGCTGTACACTGGATTAAACAAACAATATCCAATGTGTTAATTCGCCAGCTAGAGGTGCTGCAGGGAGGTTTTTTTTTAAAGTTTGAACAGAGTTCGGCTCATGGTGTGTTCACACTGAATGCAGAGCGTTTTGCGCAGTGTGATTACATACAAAGTCAATGCAAAGAAGCTAATAGATGCAAATTCACAGTGGGCGTGCGAACACATCCGACGCCTTGCATGGTATAGCTTGCTGCTATTGGTGTGTGTGTGTGTGTGTGCGCGCGTGCGTATGAGAAGCAAAAATGTAAAGTGCGACAAAAGCACTATGTAAATACAGTCCATTTACCAAGTGTATTTCCCAAAATGTTTAGCTTTTCCTCTAAAACCATCAAACTCATACCTTAGTCAGAATCACTCTGATTCACCTCAATCACTTACTGATTTTTAAACTCAATTTTAGGCTCAAATGTCTCAGAGGGCAGAGAAATGTATTTTAGTAAATCCATTTATTGTTTGTCTCCACCTCTCTTGCCCATTAGCAAGCACAAAATGGCTCATTTATCATCTGTGAATGAATTAGCAACCGGGCGCCAGATGTCCTCTGCCTTCCTGTGTCTTCTGCGTCTCCATGGATCTGTCTTGTCTTGTCTCCCTCCTGTCTCTCTCAAAGCCCTCTCAGTATGCTGCTGATGGTGCTGCTCTGATTGGCAAGGCATTAGACAGACACAGATGAGAGATGAGAGAGGGATGAAAGAAGAAGAGGGAACGGTGACGGTGAGAGTAAGTAAAGAGGACAGAGATAAAGTATAAATGTGTTTGTAGTAAAGCACTAGAGAGACAGTTGAGGACAGAAAGGACTGAGAGGAAAGAAAGAGGAAGAGAAGAAAAGAAAGTTTTTACATAAGTAAGTGAAAGAGTAAGTGCATGTGCACTCATGTGTGTATGAAATATTTCCCCTGCCCTCTCCTTCACTTGGTATTATCCCTCAAAGAGCCGGTTCGAGTCGAGCCAGTGTTTTATCAACGCGAGGCAGGGCTGCACCTTCCTTTTGAAGATGTGATGAACGTGCAGGTGCAAAGCTAAACAGCTCCACGTAAGGTCAAAGATAACGCTTGCTGTGTGTCCACTCTTTTGGTCAATAGCTCTGAATTCAAACCAGTGTTTGTACAATTTTATGAAATGCATCTGAGCTACTGAAGCCCTATCTTATTGAAAATAATCCGTACAAATGGGATCATTGTTTTACTTTTATTTCTCGATCATTGCTTCCAGTGTTTTGCAAGTTCACACTTCACAAGAACGAGCTCAAAGTTTAGTTCACACAGATTAAAATGAACTAGTTCACATTCATAGTACATCATTTTGAACTAAGTTCACAGTCCCCAAAAATGAACTAGTTCACATTAATTCATTCATTTGTAATTTAAAAAAAAAGAAATAGGTTGCTCTAAAACGGTCAGATGCTTCAACTGGCTTCAAATTTGTTGTCAATGTGGCTGATGTTCGGTCCGGTTTGGCCTTGTTTTTTCAGAACAGGTGTCGAAGTCTGTTCCCTGATCCAATAGCGTTTCTCTCCAATAGTGTCCCCCCCCCGCCCCCCGCTCTGCGCATCAACAGTAGTGAAAGCTGTAGTAATATACTGTTTACACTTCTGTGTTATCTATCTCTCATGAAATCAGTTGTACACACAGTACTGTCCAACTTCTATCTGTGAACATGTTGCTATGGTGTTTTTTTATGCACAAAATACTGCATCATGTGTTGCTATTAACTGGTATTGCTAACAACGGCTAACCTGGCTAGTAAATAACGGTTTTCAAATAACGGTGTGAGAATACGTACAGTAAACAGTAAACATCCCTGCCACTATCACTGCCACAAGAAAGTTTTAAAAAACAATGTCGGTAAAAAACAAAACACAAGCACTTAAGTGCCCAGGAGTTAACAGCTGATTGTTGTAACAAGCTCCAGCACAAAGCACAGTCCCTCGTCTCTTTTTTTTCTGTCTTCCTCCGTCGCTGCTGTGAAATGAAGCTGCCTTCAAGTCATCATAAAAAAGCTCAGATGGAAAACAATACTTGTGCAATATAAAGTCTACTTGTGCTACATTGGGGGGTTAAAGTAAACAGGACATCACACAAATGGGCCATAAGTGATGCACTCCCACACCGCCGGACGACCCTGCGGCAAATCGCTGGATGCAGCCTGAGCAAGAAAGCCCAAATCTCCTTCTCCCCAGCCACATCCCAGGGTGTTTCCAGGCCAGATGGGACATGTAATCCCTCCAGCATGTTCTGGGTCTGCCCCAAGGTCTCCTTCAGAAAGGATGTGCCTGGAAAACCTCTGAAGGGAGGTGTCCAGGCGTCATCCTCATCAACTGGCTCCTTTCAGTCCTACTCTGAGCTCCTGACCTGATCTCTACAGACACGACCACCACCAAATCTCCCATTTATAGAAATGTTGAGGCTAACATGATAACAAATCATTTCATTCAAATTCACTCTTCCTTTAGCTGTGGTTTGAAAAATATCTCTTTGACTTTCTTAACCAGCAAGTTGCTAACATTATCTGCTGTTTGGTGCTGGGCTGTATGATAGTCCCTCTCAGTTTCAGTCAGTTTGTAACCTTTTCTTTCTTTTGCTGAAAACAGCTGTCCATGGGATTTGTCTACTGCATATTTACTAGCATTACTGAAAAAATATCTTTTCTATCTGTAGCTTTTTCAAAATTCCACTGTCAGGATTTGAACTGTGAACAAAGAAACAACATCAGATTCGTTGGGTCCCTATAGGCTCTCAACTCTGCCCTTGGAAGTGATTGAAAAATGATATTGACAACTTTTAAAGCTCTACTGAGCCTCGCACTGAGTTACATTAGTGAGCTGTTAACCCCTACAGTATGTTTCTCCCCACCTCTTTAGATCTGCAAAGGCTGCGGTCATTTCAAGGTCGAGATTTAGTCCCAAAGGTGATCGTGCCTTTTCTGTCAGTGCTGTTAGACTGGGTATGTACCTGCCTCTGGAGATTATGGCAGCAAAACCAGTTCTCTCCTTTTAATACTCATTTAATTCCTCTTTCCTTTTTAACTTTTAAATGGGCAAGTGCATATAAATATTTTGGGAAAATTGACTAAATGCAATTTTCTAATGTATCTAGGGTTAAATGACCCAATTTAATGATTTGTTTTTTTCAAAATCTGACCTTTATTTTCCAATTTACACTCTATATCTCCCGAGACACGTTGTCCACTTAGGGTATAAATTGAACATTTCCCATTTTTTTAATAGTTCATGTGCCAACTTTTAAAACATGTTATAAACAGTTAGTAATCCATCCCCGTCTGTCAGCAAGGCAAGCTGGGGACCAAATGGCAACCTATGTGGACAAAGACACGGCCAGAGGTAAATGTTTTTATTTTTTGTTTTCGTTTCCCTCCTCTGAATCTGATGAACCAACATGTGGAAAAACTACAGACTTCACCTCTGTCTTTCTTCAACTGAAGAAAATGTCGACATATATTCCCTAAAACCTTAAACCTTAAAAACTATTTTCTAAAACAAAATCCCCCAAAATATAATAAACATGAACAAATAACAGCACTTACCTCATGACCAGTGTCTATTTGTCCATGTAGGCTGCCATTTTGGATTTTGATACAAATGTTTATTTTTGAATGTTAGCACAAAATCACATGAGTTTCTCATGATATAAAGTGCAGTCACTTAATGCCTCTCCTCTGACAGCCTGCCAAATGTCTGTATCCCCCAAGATACAGAAACCAATACACATTTGTTTTTATAAATCTGCTTTTAAGTGACTCTTTTGTCATTTTACTATCTTTTCCCTTTGTTGTGATTTTTTTTCTTCTGTTTTTCTATTTTTAGTTATTTCTTTTACCTGCATGTTTTACTGCTTTGATTTTCATACTTTGCAACGTTGTTTTGAAAATTGCTATTTAAATGAAATTTAAATTGTTATGTTATTGTTATTATTATTAATCCGAACTGCAGAGACTGAACCATATAGAAAATATGCAGGTTGCAAAAACAAGGCTAAAACACTCTGTATTGTTTGCTGATAATTCTCTGTAGGTTTGTCACTTTGAGTGATCGTTTTAAGATAAAAAGCATTGATTAAATTATTAATTAATGTTGCATGTGATGGGATGGGATGATTTGAAATATGTTGTGTGTTAGTTGTGTTAGTTGTGTGTGTGGATATAGGCTAAATGCAAAAAAGGCTGAAATGCTAAAAAAAAAAACACACTCAAAACAGTAGTTGAGGCTTTTGGCTGAATAAGGGCAGAATGGAGAAAGTGAACTCGTAAAAGACATGAATTTAGCTCTTTGGACAACATTGTGCTTAACTTATCCATCCTTCAGCAAAACGCTGACATTGTGTCAAATTACCTCCTCCCACACACAGACACACTTGAACACACTCCACAGTCAAAGAGAGAAAACTATGTGTTGCAGGTACAAACCATTAGGGAACAACACCAACCGAACAAGCACTTCATTTGAGTGTTCCCAGGAGAGTGAATAAGCCTCTGGTGTTGTTGAGAGATGCAACATAATTGATGAGTGTTAACAGTTTGCCGCGGTGCTCTGTAATGCGACTGTACCTGTAGGCTATCAAAATGCTATGACAGTCGACTCCCTGCAGAGAAAGGCCAGTCACTATTTCTGTCAACAAAACAAAACCCCTCTTTGTTATTTTCTCCCTGCTGGCTGAAAATAACAAGAAGAATATTCCCTTACTTGTTTTGTTTTTTCTCTCTCACACTCCTGCTCTAGACAGAAAAGAAACTGCCAATAGGGGAATATTGAGCCGGCTAACGGACTACGCCAGTGTTGCTTTAGTGAGGTGTGAGTGACATGAGAGAGGAGGAAAATGTGTAGGTGGAAAATTCAATCAGGCTGTGCATCTGGAATGCAGAACAATCCTACAGATGCAGAGAGAATAATTCTAACTCTTTGATCGGGCCAAATCATCTCAGGGCCGTTGCTCTGCTGGGTGTGAAGAGATGCTAAAGAGGGCCGGAGCTGAAGGAGAAAGACGAGGAGTCATTTCTGAGTGTGGGAGAGGGAAGTGCAGGGAGGTGAGTGCCGCCTGTAGTGGGTTATATGAGTATGTGTATGAATGTCTTTGTATTTTTCCTATATGATGATATGTTAATGCAGGCTAACAGGCAGTGCACTCTGGGAATCAGCCAGCCTGTCAGAGCTGTGCATAAAGTCTGAAAATAACTGGATCACACATAAAAAACATCCATCATGGCTCATTGTCTGATCGCTTTGTCCATCTGCTCGTGCTCTGCAGACGGGCTGAGTGATAAAATAATAATCATTCAGTGCATCCACAGAAGATGAGTGAGGACTTAGAGGTACAGAGAAATACTGAAACAATGGATCATTTTGTAAATTCCAAGAGTTCACAGAGTTCATTCTCACACAAACTGCTCATTTAAACGGTATGTGCTTGGTCCATTCATATATTTTACATTTCTCTGAGATCTGTCCGCAGTAAGAAAAAAATATATATATATATTGGCAGTTAGTGGGGGTTCAGACCAAAAAACAGCCCTGCAGGGGGCTGCGTTGGTGGCGGTGTGTTGTTTACTGGCAAAACAATGAAATATAATCCAGGAAGTCCAGTTTGAGTAACAGGTGAGTGTGTTTGAAGGATTATCAGACGGCAAAACAACATGATGGAAACTATTTTATCTTTCGTCAAGACGATCACAAGGTAAATACGGTGTTCACATTACAAAGTAATCCATCAGGAATATGCACTTGCATGTATTTGATTGGCCAACGTCTTGCTGGATCACATCATGTTGCATTGTGGAAAAAGTTGAACGTGTTTCAACTCATTGTTGGGCGATCCTGCATTATTTAGCAGAAGCCCTCTGCATTTAGCCTGCAGAATCAGACAAATTTGCCAAGCTCACATTTGCTCTGGCAGATACGTATGCACCCCCCCCCCCCTTTCGGACAGATTTCCAGTCGACCTGGTCGAGCCAATCACAACCGTTTATCTGACATGGGGTGGTTTACGACAATGACTGACAGAGGAGCATAATGCCAGACAGTAGTTACAGAACGTAACTGGCATTGTCCGTCCAGCGCAACACACCAGGCTCACAAAACTCAGATCCAACTGTCAAACTAGGCAGTGTTCAAAAATGTCATCAAATATGAATCAAGATTATGTTACTTTATTGCTTATTTCCTGCCTAAAATGTTTTCAGAGACACATTTTAGTGTAGCCTACTGTTTAGCTGTAATTTGAGGAAGTTTGTGACCAGGCAGACAAACTGTGTTGCTCAGCACGTCGCTCTGATTGGTTGTAGGTCACGTTTCGTTGCTCTGATTGGTTGTAGCTCTATCTAATTGCATCCAGAGGCATTTTGATCTGCGCCCCTTAGAAATTGAAAAGTAGAGGTTCCAGACTAATACACATTTGCGAATTGGCACTGGCGATGCCAGGCTACTCCAGCTCCATGTTACCCAGGAGGATTGGAGTTATCATTATTATTATTTTAAAGTTTCATCAAAAAAAAAATCATATACAGTATATGAAAGAACAAACTCAGACATGTCCTATAGGAAGATGATGGCATTTACAATATGATCAAAGCAAATGAAGCCAAACACTCTGTAATGACTCCCGATGTATAGAGTAAGATTGATGCAAGAGGTTAGAGAAGTGAAGTGACTAATCTCCACACGCAGCAGTATTTCTCTTAATTAAAATAGGTGGTCATATAAAAAGGGCAAGATCATTGGCTCGATGTTACGCTAAAGAGTGTTAATTAATGGCATACTGGGTGTGTGGAGCAGGAGCACTTGCCATCTTGATTTATTATCAGAATCCGTTTGCACTCTGACATATGATATATCACAGATTTATCAGAATAGCTTCCTGTATGGATGCCAAGCATTTTTATTCCAAGAAGGATTGAACCTCAACAAAGAACCAATTATCACCCATCTAGTCTGGCTGGGTACATATGTGTCGGCATGAAGCCTTATACTTCCGCCGGGAGGAGACCCTGCTGCAGCTGGGACGCAGCGCCGCCCAGGACGACTGATTGGTTTAAAGAAATATAAACAGGCCAGAGTGTTTTTTCCCCGATACCAGAGTGAAAGCTATTCAATCCAGACCTCCCCCCCCAGCGCAGACACAGTGCTGTGGAGATAGGTCTGGCTACACGAGACTATCACCTATTTATTACCTATTTATAGGCTATTGTTGCCTATATTAGAACATCACAAAAAACATCTTTTTTTGTTGTTTGTCATCAGTTTTTCAGTTAAATGTTCGGTTATATTCTCTGTATATTTTTATCTCCTAACATTAAGATGTTTAAATGCTGTTTCAAAGCCTTCATCACACTGGGAGTAAAATACTGAGACCTTTATAGCGCTGGGTATCAAACCTCAATACATTCTGAGTAAATAGACTTTTGAAGTGTATTGAAAACGGCTGAATATTAAAAGTTGGTGTTAAATGTTTGGTCAGATTCTTTTCTGACTTCTGACTTTGTATTTTATTAAGCAAAGCTTTTATTTAATATTGATGCACTGAGCAGTTTGATATATTTTGTTAAAAAATGAGGGTCAAATATGTTATTTTCTCAAACTTAAGTATTGTACAGACACTGGCCCTAGTTCTTTATCCATTTACTTTTTGTTAGTGTCAAAGTTGTCAAATATAAAGCTGCATTAGTTGATTTCACAGAGCTTTCTCTGGCGGCAATAGGCTTATCAGTATTGTGTGGACTCGTCTGGCAAAGGGCTTGAATGTAACGTTCATTTATATGTAAAAGTCCTGCACTCTTTTAATGTAGAACGTAAACTTCCTCCTAATTCCCAGAAAGAATCCAGAGGACATGTCCAGTGGTAACTACGGCCCTGGCTGGATTTGAGCCACGTGACTCTCAGTTACAAAAGATGCTGAAATAACAAAGCCCTTCATGGCACACATATTTTGCATGATGTTTACTTGTGAGTTTTATTAGTCTATAATTCTAATTTAGCAGCATACCCATCTATAAAACACCACCTACGTATCTTTTTAACTGCACTGTATATTCCCACAGCTCCCCCCCCCGACACACTTGTGAGTCGTGTTTGTGAAATCTGATGGATGACAACATTTGCTCGAAGCTGCTCATCTTTGTCTGAGTGTGTAGCAGGACCTCTGATGGTTTATAAGGATGACAAGTTCAGGTGTCGCTTCACAGACTCGTCTTATCTCCCCGTAGATCACTATCACAGACTGCTGCAGTGAAAAATGTCACCGAGGATGTCTAATCGGATGTTACTCATTTCCACAGTTGTTGATTTTGTAAATGAAACCACTGGAATATATCTAAGTGACAGACTCAAATAGAGCTAATAGCAAATTCAGAGCGTCTTGCCAAGGACAGCAGGCAACAGTGTTCAGTGTGTGACAGGAGCATATTTACAGCTAAGTTGTATTTTTTATAGAGAATTACAATGCCTCGTGATAAGGGCCTCTATACGCAGCTTCATATCAAAATAACAAAACCACAAATAAAGCTTGACTGTAATGGGCATCCAAACTAATATGGCTGCCCTCACAGATGTGCATCCAAGTGGTTTTACTTATCCATTTTCCATTTTCTCATTCACACCTTATTTACCATCCCACCGATCTCATTTGCATTGTAATGATTAGACTGTATGCATGCAAAATAGCTTTTTAAAAATGGTTTAATAGTCCTAAATATATTCATGAGATTCCCGGGAGAGTCGTGCAGACCTGTCAGAGTGGGAACCCTGCTAGCACAAATAAAAATGACTGCAAGAATCCTCTGTTCTTCTTTCAGTGTAAGACTGGGAAATACAATGTTCACTTTTGGTTTATGTGGAGTAAAGGTTTATACATTTTAATATGGACAGCCACATATCTCATAGATAAAGACAAAGGCAACATCTTCAACAGGCCCGGCTACAACTACAAAAACTACAACATGAAGTCAATATGGAGGTATTTGAGAGTAAAGACAGTATGTTAGATATTATTTATACATTTCTTAATTTACTTTTTTATTTTCATAAAATATTAATGTTAACATTAAACAAACTTTTCCAAGACTTATAAGACAATAACCTACTGTAGTATTATGAAACTAGATAACCGCAATGTTGACAATTCCAAGTGCAGAGGACGGAAAGCAAACGCCACAACCGTTATGTTTACGTTTTTTCCATTCTTTTCATGAGGCTAGGCCCTTCTTGTTTTACACTTCAGTGTGTGTGTGTGTGTGTGTATTGAATGTGAGTGTAAGAGATGTTTTTATCTAAGATAGGTTTTTATAATTTATATATTTTATATTTCAGTAGTAGTAGTAGCAGCAGTTATATCTGTCTGTCTGTCTGTCTGTCTGTCTGTCTGTCTATTTGTCTATTTGTCTGTCTGTCTATTTGTCTGTCTGTCTGTCTGTCTATTTGTCTGTCTGTCTGTCTGTCTGTCTATTTGTCTATTTGTCTGTCTGTCTATTTGTCTGTCTGTCTA
>JAOVVB010000240.1:0-17462 GCA_028570985.1 Heterobranchus longifilis | reverse complement strand
TTGTAGATCTTTACAATCATTCACTGAAAGAACAGAGCAGACCTGCCTTATTACACCATCCAAATCTTCAAAACTTGCCATTTTCATCGTGTAGGTTGATAGCTCGGAGGCTGTTGTTGTTGTTTCCTGCAGTGAAGGGACTTTGAGAACGGGAACACGGACTTCCTGTACAAACAGGAAGTGAGGCTTTATCCATACATCCATGCTGGTCACCCTGTAAGCCAGACTAGCTACGACACAACATGCTGGGTCAAATACGGACTAACCCGCAGGGTCGTGTCTAGATGTTAACCCTTGATTTGCATTTGACAACCTATACTAACCATAACCATCTCGCAAGGCTTTTGCAAATCTAGGGTTACCATATTTGACCCAGCACTAGGACCTGGTTGCAGAAACAACCCAAGTTAGGTTATTCAAACCAGCATTTTGTTTTAGTGTGTAACATGCTTTGACATTCAGCAGATGGAAAGCTGCTGAACATCATTATTAATGATTATTAATGTCATCATTAAATCCTTATTTGTCATGTTCACCATGTTAGTTTAGCCTGTTAGCATGCTAACACTGGCTAATTAGCACAACGTACAGCTGAGGCTGATGGGAATGTCTTTGGTTTCGCAGGTATTTGGTTCTCAACCAAAGTATTGGACAAAGTTAAATTTTGAAGACTAAAACCACCAATGTGTCGTTTTTTAATGGTCGAGGATGCGCGGTGTCTTTTGTGCATCTGTCTTTTCAGGTTTTAATGTAAAATAAATCTCCCATGATGTTGTGACATGAGCTCTCCATCACAAATCCACCCTTCAAATCTCATGCATACCTCTCTTTACTTCTAACATATTTATGTGGCCAAGCATCTTCCTAAATCACTTCAAAATACAGCAATCAATAGCCTACTCCCAAGTTCATTCTGTCAACATTTCTTATTACTCTGACTCACTCCAGTCCATTCCCTAGCCCTCATTAATTATTGTGTGTATACTTATCTCTGTCAACAACGTAATTAGCAACCTTTTCCCCATCCGGTGACATTATGGTTCCAATCTGAGGACCATTCAGTGGCGAGACATGCAGCAGCATACTGATAATAGTCGTCCCTTGCCCTTTGAAATTGCTCTCTGTTTAATTGGAGTAGAACTCAATTGCTCAACTCATTAGGAAGCCCCATTAGCTAACTGAGGATGAAGTGTAAAATGTGATATGGATTACGGCTAATGCGGACACAGACGTGTTGTAAAGCTGAGTTCAAGTGGCTTGATACAAAGTTTTATGGATAAAATGAAGATTGCCAACAAATAAAGCTGTTAGACTTTGGATAAGTATTTAGATAAGAGGATGAAACAGCTTGAGAGCCGGCTAAAGTGATTTGAAATCAGGCTAAGGTCATCCTACATGTGGAGGTGGGGGGGGGTGCTTTCACTCTCTCCTGTCCCAAAAGCACTGGTCCCCGAGTTTAATCTGAAATTGAAGGCTCTCAACTGCGACGGATTATAGGGGCTAACCCGAGCATGCAGCCGTGGACTGTGTGTCCTAATGAGCCCGGCCAGCAGAGCATCAAGTGACAACAAGTAGCTACTCCAACAACGAGGGCAACTTTGTGCCATTTAAGAGTTCCGGTAATGCCTCGACAGCTGACCTTTTGCACCATTGAAAGGAAAGCAGAATGAACAGACACCAAAAAGCCACATTTAATAAAAGGTGATTTCTATTTTATGCTTTGTATTTTTGAGTTATACATATTTTTGAAATGAAAACACAAACATTTTTTAAAGACTACAAGAAAACATATATGTCAAATTGTGCCTCAGTGAGAGAGATTAATATATCAAGTATTTACAGCGCGATGTAGGACAACAATTACGTTCTGTCGGTGGGATGGTTCTTGTTTCAAATGTCACCATTTAGTAACTGCACAAGCAACATTAAAATGAATGCCAAGAATGAAATGCACTTGACTGCTCATTGGTCATTGGTAGTCCTAATTGATATGATATAACTATTATATTGGATAAAACTTTACTCATCTGGCTCTATATATAACTGTGGGATCTATATACACCATTATTAACACTTTACTCCCACTCAGTCAGATCTTCTCTACTATGCATACGCAACAACAACTGTAGGTTTGGAAGTAAATCAGAAAAAGTGCATTTTGCATCTTCTGTGCAGAAGTGAACCGGTGACGGCCAGATGAGTTTTCTTCTTAAAGAAGTCCGAGATGCAGGCCGATGTTTTAGAGATGTGGGATGAAAACCTGCACGACAGTGAGTAATGTTCTCACTCGTGAGAATAACAGTCCACAGGAACGTGATGGTCTTCACGGACTTTTCTCCTCCTCTGCTGGACTCCGGGGATCACCGGCTTTCTCCTCGGCCGCCTGTCTCTCCTGTTTGCCCTCCGGCAGTCTGTCGTGAGAAACCGTCCCCAGCACTTTGGCACTGTGCTCCTGTGCCTTGGCCCTGAGTGCAGCAATGCTGTTCTCTCTCAGTTCCTCTTTAGAAATGGTGGACTTGCCCTCTGACCTCTTCTCCTCCGCTTCGGCTTCTTCCGCCCTCTGAGAGCTCGGCTGCTGGGGCGCGTCGCACTGTCCTGTTGCCGGGGGGACCGCTGCCTCCGTGGACTTTTTGTGCATCCCTGCAAAGAGTTGCGGGTATTCAGATTTAGAATAGCGTCTGTTGATTGGTAAGCCATCTTGGACTGAAAATAGCAAGCAAAAATAGTTCCGGTTTAGAATATAATGTTTGAATGGACGATGGCAATGCGTGACCAGCGGAGAAGATGAGAATGTTTTATGTAATACAAAGTCTATGCCATGCTCTCTGTATTTAGGACGTTTCTTTATTTAAAAGCTAAATAGAGTATCTGCCATCTTTAGCTTTATCAGTCCGTCACTGCAATGTTGTTATGATTACACCTGAATAACTTTCAAACAACCACATAGAAAATGCTATAGTGCAGGGCCGTAATTAAAATATATATGGGGAGGGGGGGCATATCCCATTCAAATATGCTTAAAATATCCACCCAATATATTGTTAGTTATTAGTGCCATTGTAGGTTTAAAAAAAGGGGGAAGGGGGTAATATTCCAAGACAAAAACCTCAGAATTTCTTAGATTAAAGTGGTAAATTTGGTGAAATTCTCTGAGATTAAAGTCACAAATTTACGACACAAAAAAAACTCGGACGGACGGACGGACCCCCAGCCCCCCCCCCCCCGGCAGATTTGGTCCCCCCCAAGGTTGACACTCCATGGCTACGGCCTTGCTGTACTGTTACTATTGAATCATGTCTCCACAGCTATTAAAACAACCATGAACTGTTGACAAAATGAGACGATGATGCTGAATGTATGGGGAAAGCGTATAAGACATCAGCCTCACCGAGCAGCCAGGGGGCGCAGGACTCCATGATGCCGTCCTTGGCAGACTTGAGGATGGACTCTGGCAGGGGGATGGAGTGCCTCACCATGGCTCCATACAGCCCATACTCAGCCATCACAGTGCTGCGGCCCCAGCATTTCTCCCTCTTCCTCCACTTGGCTCTGCGGTTCTGAAACCATACCTGTGACATCAGGACAAAACACACAGTTATCAGTCTCCAGCATCATCAACTTCGCCAAATAAAACAGCTTTTCAGTGAGGAAATATTGGATCACTGGAACACATTAGTTTGACTCCAAAACATTTGCACTCTTGAGACAGAATTTGGTGCACTTTTTTAAGACTTTTATTTTGGATCTACAATGATGTCATGAATAGTCTGGAAAAGGCTGGGATGGAACTACATGAGAATGATGGTTTCTTTTAAGGGTTGCAAACAACAACTGCATGCAATCTGCATTTCCTTATGTGAAAGATGAACTATTGATACCACTTTAGAATAAGTAGCCAACTATTAGTTCCCAACTATTACATTAATTGACAACTATTTTGTTAATCAATTAATCGGTTTGAGTAAGAAAAAAAAAGTTACAATTCTCTGATTCCAGCTTCTTAAAAGTGAATATTTCTGGTTTCTTTACTCCTCTATGACAATAAATTGAATATATTTGAGTTATGGACAAAACAAGACATTTGAGGACGTCATCTTGGGCTTTGGGAAACACTCATCTACATTTTTTTCACCAGTTTCTTATATTTTATACACCAAACTAATTGATTAATCATTAGTTGCAGCCCTACTAATAATACATACCCTATAGAGGTTATCATTTACTTTATACATCAGTTATGCGCTTTCAATAAGACTACATTTTGGCTGCTGTTTATCCTTTCTATTTGGATTTTGGTCCACATCCTCTGCAGCCATTTTCTTTATTGATGACTTAATACCTTTTAGAACTGCAGATATGATGGTGTAAGTGTAAACCTCAGTATTTATTAAGGCATTGCAAACATTTATAACTGCATTATTAGAAAGGATAATCACCATCACATTTTTTTCACAACCTGGCAACTAAAAAAGCTGCTATTACTGGCTTCTAATTGTCCTGTGAGTAAATTATGTATTAACCATTACTAAAGCCATTGTTAATGTGGTACTCAACTATTTAATGTTTGTGCATGGGAATTCAATTTCAGCATCCCAGTAGCTATTTTAAAGATGACCTATTTGTGAACCTCTGGTGCGATCCAAAGTAACTTAAGATAACAACTGCACCGTTTGGATTGAGTCCATTGATTTCCCATAAGCTGCTGGCTACAGGTGTGAAGGATCTGTGCCGCCTGTCAGGGCTGATCTCCAGCTACCTGTGGCCGCATTATAGATGGTTTGACACATCCTGACACTCCACTTGGCCACAGCCAACACCTGCTTCAGGCTCTGCAGGCTATCTGTCAGCTCAGAGAGAGGCCAAATTGATAGTATAGCACAACACAGGATTGTTAAACACTCTGCTTATACCACCTCTGATGGCTCTGTGTGACGAGAGGAGGGGACAGATATTAAATTGAAAACGATCAAACAGTTTTCATGCTTTTTTTTTTTTTTTTCCTCTGGTAATTCTGATGATAACCCTTATTTCATACAAGATACTTTTTTTATATGAGAAATTGCTTCTCTGCCCCTCAAAAGAAGCCAGTGTGGAAGCTGCAGAGGAGGAGTGACCCAGGGGCACGCCGAGGCTGATTGAAAAATAAGTTAATTTCAGGCCCAATCGATGGCGGGCAGGCGGGCAAATATCACGGGAAATTAAACTACCGGGACTCGGGGGAGCAGCGCTATTGACCCGTGCTAATAAATTCAATGTAGTTATTTCATTTGAACTCCCTGCGTCTCTCCAGCAGCAGCCAGCCAGCCTCCCGAGCCCGTCTGATTTAACTAATTACACTCAATGAGAAAATTGGGTGTTAATTTTATTTAGGATAGGAGCAGGCCTGCAGCTTATTTATTTATTTCCTTTTTATTATTTATTCGCGGCTGTAGTGTTGCAGCGCGTAATGAGAATGAGATTAAAAGGCGCCCCGGCAGATGGATGGTCCAGGTCACACTGCAATCTTCCTCCGCCTTGATAGCTTGATTAGGTCGTTAGTGGCTCCTTCTCCGAGAACAAATTGTTTCACATCCAACTGCGGCTGATGAGAGATTATCTGTCCTGGCGAGGGACGCTGCTTTGTTCAGACAGGGAGGGGGGGGATGAGGGGGGGGGCACCGCTGATCGATTTACCGGGGCTCACTTAGCCTCATCTCCCTTTAAACATCAGAGCAACATACTCAGATATTACACCAGGCTATTAGCACTGATGGGACAGTGAAAGATTACAGGTGAATATTCATAAGGAAGACAATATTTGCCTTATAATATTCACACAAATCAATTAGAAAATGATTAATTGTGTTTTATAGACAATATTGCTTATTACAAGAATGTTATGCTTGGCAATGTGCAGTGTCAGTCTAAAGAAATATAATTACATCGAATATTTTAACGAAATTGTAAGACGCTTTAACTTTATAAGTGCTTGTATTTTTTTTGCTTTGATTGGCCATGCATTCATAGCCTGTATTTTGCAGAGCATCTCAAAGAGAATATAGCTACATACAACAGTTTTTTTTCTTTTCTTAAAAAATCCTAAAAAGAGTATTTACTCTTTGAGTATTTATATATACTATTTGTAGGCTACTTAGCCAAAAATGAAATTAAAACGACCACTAGTCTGTGTCTTATTTCTTTCAAATGCAGCATTTTTTCTTGGAAAAATGGCTAACGACTCGAGCCATTTAAAATAGCCTATAGCTTAATTCATACGTTAAAGTGACACGCAAAGGTTGTATCTAAAGACTCGATAATAGAAATTAACTCAAACAGGTGAAACACAAAAACTGTGAATGCGAAAAAATGAAAATAAATAAGCAGGATGGTCCATGTTCAAACAAGTAAAACATTTCGATTGCATAATACCGAATCATTATTATTATTATTATTATTATTAGGCCTATAAAAAGCCTGGGTGCCACAGTGGAGTATTACCTGTATCCTGTCTTCAGGTAACTCTGTTTTCATGGCCAACATCTCTCGGGCATAAACATCCGGGTAGTGCGCTTCATTAAAGGCCTTCTCCAGCTCCTCCAGCTGATAGGACGTGAATATGGTCCTGTGGAAAAGGGTTATCATTTTAAATATGTGGACACATTGGACACTGTGTCCTGCAGATGTCAAACTAACTGGCAATCTGATTTTAATAAAGGCTGAAATAAAAATGCAAAGGGTAAAACAGTATCGAACACATTTCTATAATTAAGTATTTTATTATCCATGTGCATAAAATGTGTAAAAAATAAAAATAAGAAATGTAGCAAAACCAAACAGGATAAGCTTAACATTTCTGGATGTCAGTAACGGCAGAAAATACAAGCAAGCTCTGGCCAATTTGTAATCAATTCTTATCAGTAATTTGACTAGTATCTGTTTCACTATAAGGCTATAATAAAAACTCAAAACGAACAATTAGCATTTCAAATTTGTTTGTAAATGATTACTCCTTAGACTACTTTAATTTACTGGGGGAAAACAGTGGTGTGAATTTCTGCAAATGTATAATTAAAAAAAACCAAAAAAAAACCAAAACGATTATTAACCAGAAACCAACACTAACCGGTGGCGTCTTTTCTTGCGTTTCTTGCTCTGACTTACAGATGACTTTGAGAGTTTTCGTTCATTTGGAGATAAATCATCTGAGTCTGGATTTAAAAAAAACAAACAGAAGAAAGCATTAAAGTTAACATGGGATCATTTTAGAATAAATGCAAACTGTTGACACTGACACAACACTGCTATTTATTTTTTATTAAGACATGAGGCTACATTTTAATTAAGACTAGCCTTATTTAATTTAAAATCACACAACAGACATAATAATACAAATACATAGTAAATAATAAATAGGCTATACTAATATGTCTAACAATAATAGGCTACTACTACTACTACTACTACTACTACTACTACTACTAATAATAATAATAATAATAATAATAATAATAATGATACGATGTAAAAAAAATACATAAATAATAATAATAATTTCAATAAAAAGAGCCAATACATGCACAGTAGTCCAAGTTGTAAATATGCAGGACTTGCAGGCTACAGTGATATTAAATTTGAATAATGATAAAGTGTTGCAGAGGACCTGAGCTGGCAGACTGGCTGGTGTCCAGCGGCCCTGCAGACCTGCTGTGGGGCTGCAGGTGAATATCTTGTGCGTCCGACAGCACCGTCTCCAAAAACGCTGGTTGTCTGTAAAACGACGGAATTCCACCCGGGCCGATTAATCCCATTCCGACACCCACACCGACGCCGGCGGGGCCCAGCAAGGACCTGGCGGCGATCAGGTGCGCCCCGGCCGGCAGCGAGCTGAGCGGGGTCCTCGGGGCCGCGGACGGCTCCTTGTTCAGCCCCAGTATCTCCTGGATGCCAAAGCCGGTGCACCTGGGCGGCGGATGGGTCGCGCTGCTCTTCGGCTGGTGGCTCCCTCCGTTTGCACCCAGAGAGGTTTTCTCCGATAAATGCAAACTTTCCGACAGCACAGCGCCTTGTTTCCCCGTCATGGTGTCTTCGGATGCTATATGTTTTGAAAGGCCTATTTCTTATTTTACCTTCTTAGAGGATGGTCCCCAGTGCATGATCCTCTGTATAACACACAAGAGTCCTTTAGAAAATGGTCCTTTTATCCAACAGGTCCATCCCAACAAGAGGCAGGGCGCAGCAGCCAATCAGCTGCAAGGATTCAGGATTCCTGTGGATCATGGATGCATTATACGCCCTCTCGGATACATATCTGCATTTTCCTCAGGACTATATGGATAAACGAGGAAGAGATTTAGGCTACAGAAAAAGAAATAAAGGAGGGAACGAAATGAGTGTCTGCAAGGCTGCAGGAAGAGGGGCAAAATACTGAGAATGGAAACTATATTAGTGTAGAAAAAGGAACATGGAATCCTACGCACTGTATGAAGACATTAAATAGGGAATTCAATATTACACCATTAATAAACTCACTGCAGATAGGCTATTGCTTATTATTATAATTTTTCGTTAGGAAGCCAGGCCTAATTAAATCTTCTATTTCACACCTCTTACTTACCTTTGAAATGCTGCAAAATTACCTCAATCTCCTAATAAATCAGTATGTATTGCCTTTCGCTGAATGGTTTACACACACACACACACACACACACACACACACACACACGCACAGAGTCAGTTATGATCTCTCTGCTCAACCACTGGCTCACACGGATGGATAATTGATCTCCAGATGCTATGGGAAACTCATCACACGCAAATCAAAGGCCCTCCCAAAAAACGACAGCTGGACGATATGGACCCACTCTGCGCGGCACTGTCCTGCTCTGCGCTAATCCCACAGCAGATACACACACACAGACACACACAGACACACACAGACACAGACACACACAGACACAGACACACACAGATGCAGACGCACACACTCACCTCATCAGGTGCTCCACTTCCAGGGAAGAAGTTGCCGTCGTCATAGCGATGGATGGACAGGTAAAGGACATTGGGGTCGTCGTAGAAGGCTTGCTGGGTGCCGTTGCCATGGTGAACGTCCTGAGGTCAGATGGTACACACACACACACACACACACACATACGATATGATCACAAACTGCTGTGTGCCTTTTAAAGACCAAACTAAAATCTTGAAAGCAAACTAATTGGGCCACATGACAGACACGCGGCTACTCAGGAGACTGACCCAGTCCACGATGAGGATCTTGTTGACGTTGAGTCTCTGCTGCAGCAGTTTGGCTGCGATGGCCACAGAGTTGAAGTAGCAGAAACCCCTGAAACAGCAGCAAACACAGCTGAGTCGTCCTGCTTGCTATGAAATTCAGCGTTTTCATGTTTTTATAGAGCATTTTAAACATGTTCTGAGGAGGATAGTAAAAATAAATAAAGCCACCTTGAAACAGCTGGCAGATTAAAGGCATTCTGTACAAATAAAGTCAATGGTTTATGTAATTTCTATTCCAGACGCTGGTATTTGTATATGCATAGATGAGGTGTCTCCAGCTGAGTGTGGTGACGGCTGCGGCCTTACATGGGAGTGCTCTCCTCTGCGTGGTGTCCAGGAGGGCGGACCACAGCGAAACCGTTCTGTAAAGACACACAGGAGCGACAGGAGTGTGTTAGCCACACACTGATGATCAACACTCACTGTTTCCTCGGTTTAATTAGTGTTGAACCACCGTTAAAACGCTGTCGTTCAGCCAAATACAGTCAAAACACAAAGAGGGATGGCTTTAATGAAGTTCAACTTCTGAATGGGGAAAATTAGACAATTGTAAAATGTTTAACTCATTTTTTGGCATTTTCTAGACCGAATTATTAATCAATTAATTTAAGTAAACTGATACTGTACTTGACAGATTAACGGATGATGAACTTATTCAGGAGCATAGTTTTTCCACAACAGAAATGGTCTGCCAGTGCATACATTGGTATTTTTTTCCTAGAATCTGTACAACATAAGCTAAAAGGTTATGCATGTCAATAAACCATAATAATTAGTAATAGTATTGAAATTGTGTCATAAATAAAAAGAATTACAAAAATCAGTTATGTTTTTTCATCAATTTTTTTACCAAATAAACACACAAAACATACTGATCTAAAAGATTTCTGAATATATAAACATTAACAACATATTTATTAACACTCCACGAGTCATTTAAACTATGTGAATGCTTTTGTTTTTGAGATATGCTCATTTTTATGTGTGAGCGTTAAGGCGTTTGCAACAGTTTGTCAAGTGGTTTTGGACCGCACGTCACGTATTGTGATGACGTCATCAACAGCGGACAACGCTGGCTGGAAATACAGAAGCCTTTTAGCTTTCTCTAACAAAAAGAATGAAGTCTGTAGGTATTATGGTTCTTATTTTAGATCAATTTAAACCGGATCATGTAAGCAACAAGCGCCTGCAGCCATTATGGGGCAATTCACTGGCTCCGCCCACCGCGCATCAGCCCGTTTTGGACCGCACGTAACGCAATGTGATGACGCCATCAACAATGTACACCATGATGAGGTGAAATACAGAAGTCTTAGTTTTCTGCAGCAAAAAGAATGAAGTCTCTAGGTATTATGGTTCTTATTTTAGATCGATTTGAACAGGATCATGTAAACCACGCCCCCCTGTGGCCGCTCGTGGGAGGTCCGTTTTCAGAGGGTTAGTTATAGTTGAAACTTGGAAACACTTTTTATGGGAGGACGTGTAAAAAGTCTCCCTTTTGAAAACAAATCAAATTTTACCTTCAGCTCTCCAGTCGCCACTTTGAAAACGAGCTCCACCACAGAGCCGACAGCGAGCCGCGCCGCGCTGGAGGAGTGGACCTCGTTCCAGATGGTGTCGCTGTCCACCTGGAAACACAACAACACTGTTATTCCCACACCAGAGATTAATCCACAAAACAATACTTTACTCCTCCGTCCTCCTGATGCTATTTCTGGCATTTTCCCCCCTAATTAACTTGTATTACTACATTAAATGTCTTTAGTCTAGGCATGGGACGATTATTCAGGCCAAAATAATTGTGATTCATGATATTATCCCGATAATCAATGAAATATGTTTAAAACTCTTAAAACGACAGTAAAACACACTGGAATCACTTTACTTTATGACTTTAACATTAGGACTTTTGTCTGGAAACATTACTACTTTTTTCTCAAAACATTATGATTTTTTTTAAGAAACAAATATTTTTATTGCATCACAGATCGGACACTAACATCAACTTATTGTGAGTGATTTTGATCACGATCCACAATAAAATCCATTATTGTCTCATCCCTACTTTAGTCTAATAATTGTCTTAAAAATGGCTGTAATAATTTTTAAACTGTAATGCATTTATTTGCCTTATGTAAAGCACTTAGACCTGCCTCTATGTTTAAAAGGTGCAATGCAAAGACATTTTTGCGTCCCAGTCAACGACTTCTGTAAGTTTGATCAGTTTTTAAATATTACTATACTGCAGATTGTTCGATTATTATTAGATAGATTGCATAATTTGAGAAAACTGTGTAATACAGTTTTTCTCAGTTGTATAGACACAAAACCTGGAACTCTGCACACAATCCTGAAAACCTGAAGCTCATGTATCAACAACAAACCTCCAGACTGCACAACTCTCAGCACAATTTCACTGTTTTCAAATTCTAAATCACATTTTTTGCAAGTGCATGAGCACAAAGTGCATCATTTAGCACAATTTTGTTCACCTGGAAAACACTGGCCTTCAAAATGTCACACCCTGATTATCAACTGCTCTCACTCATGATTTACCTGTCCAAAGTCAATTTACAAAACACTCCAAACATGTGATCATGTGATCACATGTCAGAGCATGAAAGAGGCCTCAGGTCACCTCTGCTGTGTTGCTTTGTTACCTTTTTATACATTAACGTTGTGAGTTACTGTAAACTGGACAGACAAATGTGCTTTGTATCCTATGCTGATACAATGATTGTGTCAATGCAATATTTGATATATTCACAGTATTGTATTACAGTATAATACTGCAATGGTCTTTATACTGTATGTACTGTACATTCTCGACAAAAAAACAACCCTAAACTTTAAAAAAAGAGAAAAAGGAAACAATTTCTACATAATTTTATACATTTGAATAAGTAACAAGGCCTCATAAAGCCAAAACATACAAACAGTATTTTGATGGGAGTGTTTTAAATGTATCACACCAGTGTTTAATTGAATCGTTTTGGTGGAAAGAATCAGTTTTGAGAAGAGAAACACGGTTTTGAGTGCAGTGTTTAATTTTGCAAGGGATTTGTGGAGTTTTGATAAAATGGTTAACTGTTTTCAGTTTAGTGTTTAGAGTTTTGGGAAACTGAGCTATAGTTTTCAGTTTAAACGATTGAGGAAAAACTGTAATTGACTTGATGAGTGTGTGTGTGTGTGTGTGTTACTCACCCCCACTCCTCCACACGGTAGCCGTACGAACATGGGAGTGATTGAACCTGAGGAAATAAAGGAAATAAACATTACAGTAAATTAGGGCCAGTCAGGGAGTAATTCCAATGCTGTGTGTGTGTGTGTGTGTGTGTGTGTGTGTTAGGCTTGCTGTAGTAGTCGGTGTTGGGGCATACACTGATTAAATTACTAGCCCACCACCCCCACTGTTTTTTTAATAGAGATTAAACACATTTAGTTTTTGCAGCCACCCTGTCCGCACTGCAAATCTAGGGTTACCTTCTAGACACGACCTGCAGCAGCAGCAGCAGCACAGAGGAGTCAGATTTCATTTTCAAGACAAGACGATGCCGGAGGAGTTAGTGTCAGAGCGAAGAGTCAGATCATTCATATCATATATCTTTATCGTTTATAATAGAGCATCAGTGTGTTTTCTTGCAAAATTCACCTGCGGCTCGCAGAGAAAATATACCAAATTACATTTTTTCGTTGACTGCTGAATAAATACTACCGAGTCATGAATAAAATTGTGATAATGAATTAATGTGTGTCATCTTAAGCCCCCCCTCAGTTCCCCCTCTTTCATTAACGACCACTGCAGTGTTATTTAATAAAGGATCAATAAAGTTAACGATAATTACATCAATTTAATAGTTACATTTTATATTTTGGGAAGCGGCAGCGCCGAGGGGACTATTGCCTCGTGTCTCAACCTGAATTGGGTCGTGCAGCAAAAGTTCGACCGGAGCACACCCATCCACGGTGCGTTTACAGTGCATCCGGTAACACCGGTGTTGTCACAGGTTTATTAACCAGTGGAAAATTTTCCCCACTGTGGCATTCCTAATGAAGGTATGAAAAAGTAATTACTGCCCAAGCCTATATAACAGTAATCACTACAGCCCCATAAATCACAACAGATTAACCAGCCACTTACTTCCAGACACTTATTTTACATGGCACTGCTTTACAGCAGCTCCTGCACAGATACCTGCAGTGAAATGAAGAGTGGGCGACGTGTTGTTATTCCCAAGCTGCTCATCAGTGATGCAGAAAGGACGGAAGAGGGGCATTGCCTCTGTTCTGTGTGAATGACTCGGGTACATTCACACTAGCTTTAGCTGACCACCTTTCTGTCAGGAGAGGCCAATTACTCCTGGCCAAATGTGACACTGGTCTGATGGTTTCCTCTCCGTCTGCTCTGTGTCAACAGCCTGACACATTTCCCCGTGCTTCAAATGCAAGGAATGTCACACACCGTTCTACTGTCACATCCAAGTCCACAGCTGTGCCCATGTAAAAATCAAAGCCTGTATTACTGGCAGGCAGCCTTGCCTAAACAATACATGTCATGCATGATTGTTTTTATCCTTTCAGCTTCATTTCTCACTCATAAAAAGGAAAACAGCCTGAGTTCCACAGCATATCTGGAGTATTATTAGGTTTATGACAGCCATTTACTTTTTATAAAGTGCTTAATTTAGCCCTTTGTAATACAGCAAAACGTGTAAAATGATACGACAGTGGCATCTTTCAGACTTCCATGAAGTAGTAGTAGCAGCTACAAAAAAAAAGAAGAAAAAAAAGGAGATTTCCAAAGACATTGTCCTTGCTATAAAGGCATGGACGGATTATGAGACAATGGGCCCCTGGGCACACACATGTAAGAGGCCCCCCACCCTGTCTACACAGGAACAAGACACCCTAACTTGTTTTTTTTTGTGCTGGTTTTGCATACATTTTTAGTCGTTTTGCATCTCTTTGTGGTCATTTTGTCTCTGTGGTCGTTTAACGTTTATGTTTTGTCATTTTGCATCTCCTTGTAGACATTTTGTGGTTGTTGTGTGTCTCTTTGTTGTCATTTTGCATCTCTGTGATTGTTTTGCATCAGTTTTTAGTCATTTTGCATCTTTTTGTGTTGGTTTTGCATCACATTTTAGTAGTTTTGTTGTAATTTTGTGTCCCTTTGTAGTCATTTTGGGTTGTTTGTAGTCGTTTTGAGTATGTTTGTGGTCATTTATCATCTCGTTGTGATCATTTTGTGGTTTTTTTTCAGCACCATTTTGTGAGTCAGGGCCCCTGGGCCTGTGCCCCGTAGGGACCTTTCAGTAATCCATCCATGTATAAAGGAGATCTACTTACATCTGGTGATACTTGCTTGACATAACTGCTGCCGAACACCACGTTTTCCAGAGGTGGGATGACGGAGTCTTTGCTCTGTGGTGGAGCGTTGCGGTTGAGCCATGTGGATTTCACCGGTCGAGGCAAACTAGTAAACAAACAGAGTGAAATCAAATTCAGCTAATCACCACAAGAATTTAATGAGACACTTCTAATGAGGTTTATTCTACTACTACTACTATGTTAAATCTGCTGCAAATAGTAAATAACATGATGGAGATTTATGGAAGAGCTGCAACACTTGTGCATGAATGTATAACTGTCTACAGTGACTACATTTACATGCACAAAATAGTCCAGTTTTTGCCCTTATTCCGAAAAAGACAATGACTAATGAAAATTAATATTCCACTAATATTCCCGTTTACATGCAGCCGTGTAAAATAGGATTTTTTCTAAGTTTTCCAGCGGTGGAGGACTACAAACACAGCCTCCCTCTGTCATTCCTTCAACCACCTTGAAAAGCTCGGCATTGTGATGTTTGCTCAAATTCACTTTTCATAATGTTTCATGTGAAGGTGGCTCGCAGCTCCGGCTGTGACAGCACCCTCGCCTGCACCTGGCAGACTGTCCACATCAGGGGTCTGCAGCAACGTCCGACAAGAAATGTAGGCTTTTCTTTTGTGCATGCATCTCTACCCCAGCCTTGTAAATGGTTGGTTTGTGTACAGTAACCATAGAAACACACAGAGCTGACAGTAAACAGGCAAGACTGGCTGTAAACTGCGGTTAAAAACCCCAATTGAGACGCATATTCTGAATGCGCTGTTTACATGTCCAGAGAACGCTTCTAAAACCCGAATAATACCGGCATAACGTCTTAATCGGAAAATGCTATATTCGGAAACCTGCCTTTTTTGGAATATCCAAACGGACAATGCCATTTACATGACCTGTATCAAATTCAAAATATTGTCATATTCTTGCATGTAAAAGCACTCAATGATTTTCCCAACATCACCCAACAGCAAGCGCTACAACTCGACAGCGGCGAGAACAAACTGCCTTTAACAGAAAAAATGCCTTTAACTTAAGCCAGAAATCTCGAGCAGACCAGGCTCCGGGCTCCATCTGTATTTGGTGTTGGTAGTAATATAAGCGGTAATAATTCACGGCTGCAGGTGCAGTAACGATCGGGGGCTACCATGATCCACGCGGCACCACGGTCCAGTTAGCAGTCGGCGTCGAGCAGTGGTTGGTGCCTCCACGGGCGAGGTCCGGCCAGGTGGCAGTCAGCGTCAGGCACACTGCGGGAAGAATTAGTAACGTGCATGCATTAATGGGATATGAATGGATACAGATGAAGAGAGAGAGAGAAAGAGAGCGAGAAGCTCAGTGTATCATGATAAGTCCCCCGGCAGTCTCGGCCTATAGCAACATAACTAAGACAAGGCAGACCTGAGCCAGCCCTAACTATAAGCTTTATCAAAGAGGAAAGTCTTCAGCCGACTCTTAAATATGGAGACGGTGTCTGCCTCCTGAACCAGAACTGGGAGCTGGCTCCACACGAGAGGAGGCTCTGGCTCCCATTCCACTGTTGGAGACTGTAGGAACGACTCTGCATTCTGAGAGCGTCACGTTCTGTGTCACACGTGTGATAACGTCAGTTGTGTATGCATGGAAGTGAGTTAACGGAACAAATATACTGATTTTAACCCAAACCATAACCTTTTTTATAGTTGTTTTGTTGCCTAAACCTAAAACCGTTACCATAACGTTTAGGTATGAGGATGGAAAACGCACATATCGGTTGTATTTTCTCCCGCCGCTAGGGGCGCTAATTTAGTAAAACGCTCCCGTGGGTGGTATTAAAGAGTAGGGACAAACGATGAATGATGGTCGTGTGGTTTGGAGGATTTGAAGCCGTCTGTGCTGCTTTGACGTTGGCCTTGGATATACTAAACAAATGAGTTAAATGCATCCCTCCCCTTCACTTATTTTATTTGACTTGAAGACGTGATTGGCATGGCTGCTATTTTTGACTCTCCGTGGAAGTTTTTTTTTTTAAAACATCCTTGGCAACTCTGATGATTGTCCTGAAACCAACCTGTAATCATTTAACACACTGTACTTGTTTAGCACAAAAAAAGAGGGAAAAAAAAGAAACTCCTTCACGCTGCTGTCCTAGAAATTCTCTTTCAACTGCCGTTGTGTATTCTGTTTGAAGCCCGGCTTGACAGCTTCATTTGTGAAGTGTCTCAATTAGGCAGAATATTTCTGCCGACATATCTCGACGCCCAGACTGTCTCACTAGAACATGAAAGCCCGGGCTTAAGGAAGTCATCACACACCTCGGCAGAGAGAGACAGTCACACACACACACACACACACACACACACATGCAAACACTAAAAATAGAGGCAGCTATCCTGCTAACGCTGGTTAATGCTCCTCACCCCAGACAGTTGGATTTGCATATCTTTAATGTGCTTTTTTCTCCTCTCTCCTTCCCCTCTCTGAGTTTCTCCTTTTTTTCTTTCTCTCTCTCTCTCTCTCTCTCTCTCTCTCTCTCTCTCTCTCTCTCTTTTCTTTCTGTCTTGTGTGAAACAGTCTGGACTCTTATAGGAATTCTCAGGAGGGCTTGCAGTGCATGTTGGGAGGGAGCTTTTTGTATCAGAAAAGCAAGAAAAAAGCAGGCTGAAAAGATTTCAACAATTGTGGTAATTAGAGATTTTGGGACGGCGAGACACCCCCAATGCCACCCCTCTCCCTCTCTCTCTCTCTCTCTCCTTCTCTCTCTTTCTCTCTCTCTCTCTCTCTCTCTCTCCTTCTCGCTCTCTGTCTCTCTCTCCCTCATCTCTCTC
>JAOVVB010000233.1:0-17462 GCA_028570985.1 Heterobranchus longifilis | reverse complement strand
AGTAAGTACGATAAAGAAAGGACGGTCATTTCATTGGCTTCATTGTACCGACACATGAGACATCTTCAACGGTGGTTTGCAAAACTGCAATGATACGCCAAATAATTTCTCAGCAACAGAGAATACAATCGTACAATTTGCAGTGAATCAAAAGCCATAAGAAGTAGACAACACTGTCCTTAAACCCTGAAAGTGCAACTGTGGACTATTAAAAGCAAATGAGATCACCTTACTTTTAGAACTTATGAGGATACGTAACTGAAATTAATCCTAAAATACAAAATTGCTTTGTGTAATGGTTTTTTGATGATCATGGCCCACTGTTACCACTGACAATGCTGATGGTCATATCCACCCCGAGGGTTGAAACCAGACCTCAGAGTAGGGCTGTCGAGGTGAAGACATTTCTACCGGTTGCTCAACCGTGCAGTATGCGGTATTAGTGCAACATTTTTTTCTGTGCAAATTACTTAATTTATCCTAATTTTAGTGCTATATATAGGCTATATGAGCTTTATTGTTGTGATAACATAACAATCATTTCATACCGACTACAGTCGGCCTACCGTGAGAAGCATACATATTTACGCTGCTCATCTCTCCTCTCTCAGCTGTAGTCATGTCCCCGGAGCTTTCCGTCGTTATGCGCTGTGGAAATGTCACAGAAACAAATGGCATGGAGGTCTCTTGCTAGTCAGGAATGAAAGGGGGGAACTGAAGATGGCACACATTTTATTCTTGACTTGGGAGTATTTATTCAGCGATTGGCGAAAAAAAACATAATCAGTAGGGACATCGTTTTAAGTTTCACAGCGCTGTGCTCGGTCCAAAAACTGAAGAAACAATCCGACACAGTCTCAAAACAAAAGCTCATTGTCTTGTTTTGCCTGTGATTCACAAATATCCCGCTGTATATGTGTTTTGGACAGTGATTGATCAGCAGTCTGTCTCTGTGTCTCTGTGTGACTCCAGTGTGACTGCAGGTAGATTCTCCTTGCTCACGGTGGGCGGAGATTCCCGGGGAAATATAATCAATGAATGATACAAACACACTGTTGATTTCTTCCCATGGAGACGACATGAAAACTATTTTGGTTCAGTAAATTTCTGCTGTCAGTCCACCTTGAGCGCGGACACAGAGCTGTGGAGATCGGTCTGTCACTCTCCAGGCAGAGAGCGGCCGAGACGCTTTTCTTTTTTTTTCTCTCAGGACATACGCGGCGCCCACATCTCTCTTGCTGTGAGGATTCTTATGGGAAAAAAAAAAACATGACATTGCGGTTGCGGCGGTTGCTTGCCATCCCCTGCGGTTGGCTTGTCAACACCGCGGTACTGCAATATTGCGGTTACCGCGACAACCCTACACGTGCCATCATCAATCATGTTTTTAAACGTGTTTCCCACTGTTATGATAATACACTGTTATGATAATAACCTTAGTGGTTTATTGGTTTTCATGAATGTCTTGTTGCTGATTACACCCCCGCTGACAGACATCAGTTTGGCTAGCTGTTCCTATTTTTGGGATGTTTTTGGAGAAATGTTTTGTTGTTTCTTGTAACTTGCCAAGACGTCATTATCTCCTTATTAACTGGACTCCCAGCTATAGTGGAACACACTGACTTCCAGAAACATTGATTCCACGTATCTCCCAAACACATCAAATGAGATTAGTGGGGGAGATGGCAGGTGTGCCTTTGCTGATAACCCCCGCTATGTGTCCTCTTTTAAACAACTGGACACATGCTGTCAAATGACCATCTGTAGGACTTGTTCCTGCTCGTTTGGCAGCTTCCACCTGCAGATCATAACAACACGGCTGATTGCCATTAGACAGGCGCATCATTAAATAAAGAAAGACCTGCATACTGCTGCTTAGTGAACTCACTATTTACCTGAAGTTTGACTGTCAACAGTGTTGTCATTCTGGCTCTTTTGACATTATACAATGATCACGAGTTCATTTAGTAGTTTGTTTGACAGCAGTGTTATTAGTAATAGTGCAGTGCCCGTTCAAAACATGCCTATTCAGAACGGGTCGGATGCTTGAGCTGTGGTTTGGCTGCTTGCAGTTTTTTCGAGAATCGCTCATGCAAACAACTTGACACTTGACGCTGCTCTTCCTTGGGTCCTGAGCAATACACCTGCCATGACGTAGCTGCGTCACACCCAAGTCGCAGCTACTCACGGTCAGACACAACACCGGTGAAACACCAGATAGGCGTATTAGTCGCTTGCTTTGACATAACCACTGCAGTTATAAAGTAGAGCATGGATTCAATTTTCAATTCAATTCAGTTTTATTTATAGTGTCAAATCATAACAGAAGTTATCTCAGGACACTTTTTATAGAGAGCAGGACTAGAACACGCTCAGTGATTTTCAAGACAATGATATTCAAAAGTTCCAACATCACCCAAGAGCAAGCATTTAAGACACGACAGTGGTGAGAAAAAACTGCCTTAACAGGAAAAAAAAAAACTGGGTTTTACAGGAAAAAAAAACAAACTGTCAACCAATTTTAAACCAATTATAATCATCTTTGGCGGTGCTACGCCACGGCTGCAGTGAACCACAAGGAAGGAAGGAGGGACTTCTGACACAAAGACAGAGACACATGCACGCAGAGAAATGCAATCTGAAGACAGTCATACTGCAACATTATAGGAGACTAAACACAAAAAGTATTTATGATGACTCACCAATGCACTGCTTTAGATTTTTACTATATAACTACAAGAAAATACTGTAAAAGCAGTACTACGCCCATCTCCTTTAAATGTGTTCCCACCAGCCCTTCATTAGAAGACCATGCTACCCCAAGAAACAAAGAGATAATGTTAAAAAAAAAATTCTCTGAAAAAGCCCAGAACAAGGTAAAAAGATTTGAAAAAAAAAAACCCCACTCTGCATTTGTTGTAGCTGTGATTCTTACTCAGCCCCGCTTCAGCCTTGCCCTTAATTTATGTGGTATCTTGGAAACACAGTAACGTTTAAGTGCTCTGGAGGGCCACGTGGTAGCTGGCTGTGACAGGAGATGGAGGGGAGACCTGGATAGGAGTCCTGCTTCACCCAAATTAACTCCCAATAGTTGCCGTGTACGTGGTCATTTGGTCACGACAAGGTTTGAAGTTTCTCTTTAAGATTACAGTATTTAGACAACGGAGAGAAAGAAGGAATAAGGGAGGATACATAAAAGTACACAAACCATGGTAGACCTAAGACAAACGTAACGTCTATAAAAAATAGTTAATAAACCTTGGCAAGAGCAAATGTAATTCTGGTATTGCTACATTAAAAACTGAATTGACAAATCATATTCTTTGTTTGGCAACATAGCTTGCCTTTTCATTTTTAGCCAAATGTTGGGATCAGAGCAGAAAGAGTAAAACAGCTAAAAAATATATAAATAAAAAAGTGCCACAGTGCTACAGTGCCGTTACAGTCATTCCCCGGCTGCAATGACGCTGCAGAGATGCTGAGAGCGCAGATGCAGAAGACCTAGAAATGCTGACTAATCAGAGCAGACTGGGCTTTTTCGAGAAGCGGGCTTAAACAGACAGGCGCTAAAATGGAGCGTTTCAGACAAACGGTGAATACAGGTATATATTCAGACAGACAACATGAGACAACATAATGTCTTTTTAACATTAAAGCATGTAAACATGTTCTAGTAGAAACCCAAAACACAAGTATGAACATGCAAATGAGCATAATATGTCTCCTTTAAATATGTCCATTGTCTGGTGCTCTGTTTTATTTTAGTTGTGTATATTTTCCACTCTATATTCTATATTCTATAGTGTTAAATGTGCCACACTGCAGCCCACATACAATCAATATATCAAACCGACTTATTTTGGAAAGTTATTTCATTATAATTTATTCCAAAATACCGGTTGTCTTATTTTCTTTTCTTGATTCTTGTTATTCCAAAGCTTTGTAAGAGAATTACCTACCAACATCAAAACAGAGTATGACTGCCCCCTGTTGTGCTCCTGAGTCAGCTTATTGCTAACAACCAGTGAATATACACACATATCAGTGTACACATGTCGCTCATATCAGTGTAGCTGTGCACACAAGTGTGTACACATATTTCCACACATCAGTGTGCACACACCATAGATATCACATGTAATATGTACACACATGCTCATCCAACCCTTAATGGCACCCATCCTTTTAAAGAAAGCATCTTACAGGCTTGTTGCTATAGTATTCTGGGTCAATGGGAGGCCCCTGTTCCAGAGTACACAGACCTCTACCCTGTCAGCCTCATCATAAGCCTGTTTACTTATGTAAGCACTGCAGACCCTCACTCATGCCGCCATGTGGCTCATGGACTCCATGATGCCATGATGGTCTGTGGAGCTACAGGGATCCAGACATGTGGGGCAGGGGACATAAAACTGGGGGTGGTGGGGGGGGGTCAGGAATGTCACAAACAGGTGTCAAAGCTGGAAAGAAACTTTCTCATCAGCAGAAAGTATATCAATGAACTTAAACACCTCCTACCAATTGTAGATGCATAACATGATGATATAATGGGTCAAATTCCTGCTCACTATCACACAATATGTAATGAAATGTGTCAGCAAACAGAGATCCTATATAATGGGTTGTTCTGGTGCTGAGAACAGACTTAATTTAAACTGTCCAACCAGGTTGCTTTTTCAATTATGGGAAGATAAACAGAGCAGGACCAAAGTCCATCTGGACACTGAGAGAGAAAAAAAAAAAATGAGGTGAATGCCCGCAGCAGAGAGCAGAGAGGCTCATTCAGCAGAATGGTAGGCTACTGTAGGAGAGACATGTTTGTTAGGACAAAGCTCAGTTACTAATATAACCATATTATTAGTAGTATTGATACAAATATTAGCCACTCAGAGGGAATGGTTGGAGTTTGGACATGAAATATGGCTTTATGAGGACTTTCAGATGGTGAGTAGTTTGTGTTTCTTGCGTTTTTTCATGTTTCTGTCCGAAAGAAGAACTAACGGCGTGTTTGCAGTAAATAGCTGTGTTTCTTTCTAAAGTAGCGAGCTAATATGTGTAGCCTATTCCATTGATATTATTATGAGAATTCGTAAGCATAGCATAGGCTACATTAATTGGGTCTATAGGCTATAGCCCAATGTTAACAACTTACTTAATGTGTCCCTTTATTTTTGAGTACTTTCTAAAATGTCTTCAACTTGATTTTTATAAGATATATATATATATATGCCTAACATGTTATTGTACCTAGCCTATATAGCCTAGGCTACCTCTTGTAAATTTCGATAAAGATCTCAATATTCTGTTATTTAGGCTTCATAGGAATATTTTTAGTATAGGCTATTTATAGTAATTTAAATTTTTAAACTTCTTGACTAATAATTAACTAAATTTAGAGACACCCATCAATAAATAAACAAATAATTAAATACATATTAAACAGAAAACACACTAGTAGTAATACATAATAAATTGGATGAGTAGAATTGAGTAAAAACTAAAGACACCAATAAGCTGGTAACAATGGTACAAATTAACTCCTGAATATAAGACACATTTATGCTAAAGTAGTTTTAGAGATCACCTGTAGACAGCACAGCAAGTGAGGATGCGGACAACTAATGATTAAACAAGGCATTCTTTTGTTAGAGGACATATTGATTATCTGGTCTGTGATGTTACCTGTGAATTTCTCTTCTTCCCACACGGACTCCAGACAACACATCCCAACAGCAACCTCTGCACAGAATGACAGCATGTCTTTTGGTAAAAGGTAATCCAACTGGCTATAAATATATATATATATGTGTGTGTGTGTGTGTGTGTGTGCGTGCATTTCTGTTATTCTGGGAACCAGGCAGATGAGAAAGACAACTCTATTTATATAGCCAAACTTTATTTGCACACATATCTGTCAGCTAAACAAAGCCCAGTAGGCCAGGACAACATTGATCTTGTTCTTGCCTAATTTGGTTTTCTGGCTTAGTAATTTTGTTATTTCAACTAAAAAAAAAAACGCCAATTTTCACCATTCACAGCTGTGTCACTGTTATTATTACACGTGCAGCTCAGGGAGGTGGAGGAGAGGATGGTGTGCCTCTCTTCAGTCCAACCATGCACTGAAGCCCCTGGTCCCCACCCTCTGCCTGGTCGTCGTGGTGATATACGGCCTGGCCGACAAACTCCGAAACTTTGTGGCCGGCATCTTCATCCCGCAGTACCACTACCCCTACGCGGTGGCTCTCTGCTTTGCTCAGGTTGGTGCCTGCTGCCTGGCTCGTCTCTAAGAATGATTCACACTTGAATCTGAATTAATCAATCAAATATGGAGCCATTCTTTGTTCTCCACTAGCAGCAGCACCTGCGTATTTTTATTAATTATTAAAAAGACAACACTGCACACTATGGCTCACCTGCTGCTTAGTTTGAACAGAGTACTGTGTGTCCTGACAGCAGAGTATTTGCTTATATAACATGTGCCTTCATAGTATTTCTGCCAATATAGGCAAAACTACTATGTTGATACTGAAGTACTATATATATTTAAAAGGGTACATTTATGTAAGTGTGTCTCTACTAGCAATAATAATAAAATACTACTATTTAATAATAATATCACTAAAATAATACTAATCATAATGCTCTTAATAACAATAATGTGTCATTCATTAATAATTCTTGTTAATCATTGGTGCAGTTAACTTCATACCTGTACAATGAAGTGTCAGCTGCTGGCTATTGTAACTCAGTATATGCTGTGTGTGTGCATGTGTGTATGTGTGTGTGTGACAGGGGGCATGTGGAGGGGTGTGACAGGAGGGGCCTCAGTGTTGATTAACACTTGTGCACGTTAGATGTTTAACCAAATGGCTGACCGAAGGACGGACATGTAAATGTGACCCTGTACAAAGGTTGAAACTAGCTCATGACTTTGTGAATGCATTGTGTGCTATAAGACTGACCTCGACCGTTTACAGACATTAACTGTGGGTAGATCGTAAATGCATTGAAAATAGGCTTCATGGATTTATGACATACATCGCACACACCATGGTAAATTAGTGGTTTAATTCAAGAAAGGCACACACAGCTGTGGTTTACAAGTTCTGAAGTGTAGACACTGGGAGGGGCTGTGTAAAGACTTGATGCCATTGGTCCATAGGTTAATACTGCTTTTAGTCCATAAGTTAAAGTTAGATTGATCCACGTGGCATAACTGCTTGTAAAATGTCAATGAACCACAGGAGCTGGAACGGTATATTCTACTTCATATCCTCTCACATCCCGGATCTTTGTCCTCCATTTATGGGTTTATTTTTGGTCACGAAACATCTACATTATGCTTTAAAACTAAATAAATATGGTAAGAGTTTTCTCATTCATTATAACAGAAAATAACTGACTCAAATGCAATAAACTGATATAGAAAAGAGATTACAATGACATAGATTAAGGCTGCAACCAACAATTATTGTCATTGTCAATTAATCAGATTATTATTTTTATGATGAATTATTTACTCTTAGTAATAATGCAGATACATTCAAATTGCTTGTTTTGTCCAACAAAACCTAAAGGCTTATGTTTGACTTCTTTTTCTTGATAAATTGCATATATAATTGATTGATTACTAAGAGATAAGAAAAGATAAGATTTACTTTATTGTCTCCAAGGGGACATTTTGCTTGAGCAATAGTGCAGCACACAGCTGCAATAAAATTAAAACAATAAGACAGTACAGTGGTACACAGGGTTGGAAATTCACTTTTTTTTGTCCACCTGCCACTGTGTGGCTGGTGGATTCCAAAATCTAGCAGCCAATCAATAGATTACCACTGGGGGTTTTTTTTGGGCTGGTGAGTGAAGCAAATCTAGCAGCCACTTGCATATTTTGCCAGCATTTGGCTGGTGGCTGGTGCTTATTTCCAACTCTGGTGGTACACCAAAGTCATTAAATTATTGGTTTGCATCGTTTGCATGCAAGCCAGCAATTTAAAACCAGTGTCAAAAATGAAATAAAGCAACAGCTTTGGTATAAAAAAACATTTCGTACACGCTGTACACATTTTATACAAGTTGTGGTGATTCTCTGGGCCGACACAAATGTCAGTTTCAATAAGAAATACAGATGTTATGATGCTTAACACACCTGATTGTCCGTTACCCACGAGTTCTAGCATGTAGTTTGTCGATTAAGCATTTAACCAGCTGCCTATCAGCACTGAAATACCTCTGCCTTCTATTTGAGTCTGTGTGTTTTTTTAACTCGAGTTGATCTGTTCCAGGTTCTGGTCTCTCTCTTAGTCTTAAATCTCCTCCATGTGGTGGATCTGGTGCCTCTGAAGCATTACTCCAGGCCTCTGGGTGAGAGGGTGCTGGTGCCCTCCATCTGCAACAGCATCCATGCTGTTCTGGCCATGTGGGCCAAGGCCACCAGCTCGTACGCTGGACTCTTCCCCCTCGTCCTGCCTCTGCTGCCCGTGCTAACTGTGGGCTTCTCTCAGAAGCTGGCATCCCCTCCATCTATCCACATCTCTGTTCTGATTTCCATCCTGGGCGGGACATCTTTTGTCATCAAAGGTAAAACATTTAGATGTTATTTACAGATGAAACTGTTGGTTCTTTGGACCTCTAATCAACTTCTCTCTCTCTCTCTCTCTGCAGCCTCTCAGGGTCTGTCCGGTGTCGAGCCTCTGGAGTACATGTATGCACCTCTGGCTTTAATCCTCCACAGTCTGTCTCTGACTTGGCTGGCTAAAGTGTGTGAGGCTGAGCGCCGCCACTCCCTCGATGCCCAAGCCTCCATTTTTGACATCTACTACACGCAGCTGGTCAACCAGAGCTGGGTGCTGGGCCTCCTGTGGCTGCTGCACCCGGACGGTCCCTGGCAGGTTTTGAGTCACGGCAGCTGGCAGAGCCTGCTCTTCCACGGATACCTGCTCGCTATTCTCCTGCTGGGGATGGTGCTGAACTTCCTGGTCGGTATGTCGGCTCTGTGCGTCTCACCGCTTGCTGCTGCGCTGCTGCACTCAGCGAGGCAGACGGTGCAGCCGTTCCTCCAGCTTTTGTAATAATATTTATAATAACAGGGTTCCGACGTAGTATGGAAAAGTATATGGCGTTTGATTTTAGTCATTTCCAGGTCTGGATAAGTTTGGGAAAAATGCATTTGTGATTCCAGACTATTGCCCCTTTTCTTTTTTCTAAAATATAAAATTCAACAATTCAGAATTTCACTTAAATTACATTCTTAATGTCTTGTTTTCATTATGAATTTATTTAACATTCAATACAGATTAAACCTTTTAACCTCATAACAAAAAAAAACATGGTGGTTGTCTGCCATCCCCTGCAGTTGGCTTGTTAATATAGACCTGCACAGAAGCTGTAAAAATGTAATTATTTAACTTTCTTCAACTCATTTTAGGTTCTTATTTATAAATTAGAAAAAGAATATGGGAGGGGGGCAATAATAAAAACAATAATATAAGCTAATATTATTTATTTAATATGTTATGAGAATATAATATGAGCATAGGGAGCACCGGTGGTGAGTGTACTTCCTCTTTGAGCAGAGATGTTTTAAAGTGGAATAGTGTCCAATTTTCTGCGTAGGAGTGTAGACTGAGTGGACACATCAGGTAAATGCAAATTTTCCGAGAGCTGGCTTGACGATCCCAAATATAATCTGGTTGAAAGCTACAAGATGCAAATTTCTGTAAAATCCTTTGAAATCTCCAACATCGGGGGAGCAGCCATAAACCACGGACAAAAGGCATGTTGTCTTGTAATCTAAAGTATAAAAGTACTAAGACAAATAGGCTATTATAGGTTATTACATATTATAATATTAGATTATTGTTATTGATGCACATCTAAGATGCATTTTAATGTTTTAGCTGGCTGCAATAGAGCTAATTTTATTTTGTTTTTATACTGATGGGTGGCTTAATTTACTGTATAACTGTTTACTGTTTTTCATAAACTCATTATAGGTTTCTGAAAATCATTTGCAAAGTAGCAACTGAAGACATCAAATAAATGTAGCAAAGTAAAAAGTACATTTCCCTCTGAAATGTAGAAACAGAAAGATTCACTCAAGTACAAATTGTACTTAAGTACAGTACTTGAGTAAATGTACTTTCCACCACTGATTGCAAATGCAAAACAAGCTAATGATTTACAGTTGGGACCAGTTTTTTTATCTTTTTTTCACCTTTTCTTTTATTAACCAGTACTCAGTACTCGACAGGTCGAGGTTGATTTTTGTTGCATTACACATTTATTTTAAATACTACGTACTTCATATACCCTCTCGTTGGTGACCCTGTGCAAGGATTTTCAGGATTGTTGTAAAAATATTTGCCAGGATGAGACGCAGTAAGAACAAAACATCTGAAGACCAAACCACCAAAACAAAGATGACCCTGTTCTAGTTTTGAACATAAGGTACTTTTTAATATCAACAAGCATCTTTTTTTCTCTAATGATTATTAATGAGTACATTGGAGGAGAATTGTGCCTATTTTTATTTTTTAAATCACTGTCTGATAAACATTGACAGAGTTCTTGATAGTGGACAGATTTAACCTTCCAAGGTTTCCCTTGAATGACTCTGACAGCTTTTTTTCAGAAGAGAAGGGATGGAAATAAGGAACATGTTATGTGTACTGGACACAGACCGCTAAACACGATTACAGCGTTCAAAATATTTAATCTCAGATCCTTGACTGAATGAATTTTTAACCAGAGCTTTGTAGAAGTTTCCCTTGAATGACTCTGACTGCTGGTTAGTCAGATGAGAAGGGATCGTCGTGAAAAAAAAAAGAGTTAAATGGTGGTAACACCATATTATTTTGAGTCATTATCAGAAGCAAAATGATGTCTTAATTTAAGAATATGCTTTTATTTAATTAACTTCCTCAATGTATGTATTGTATTGTAAAATATAAGCAAATATTTCACATGCTTGAACAAATAATGTGATAATAAAGTGGAACTAGCTGATGATGATGCACCAAAGAAAATCTATATGCATTTGAAATGACACTGAAATAAGACTTTATTTCCAAAAAATATTTATTTTGTTTCTAACAAACCAAATGTAAGTGCTGTCAAAAAAACACATCAACAGTACACAAAGCAGTATGTATTTTCTGTTATTATTCTGTAGCAGGAGTTCTGTTTCTGGTTTTTTGTGCTTTCTCCAAATTATTTTTTTTAAACTAAATACTAGATCAAGACTGTCAGAGACTTGTTTTGTCAGATTAAGGAACATGAATAAAAACTTGATGTAAAGATTAATGGGAACACAGAGACAAATCTGTATTTACACTGCAACCAAAACAGGAGAGAAATGCTTTTTTGTTTTTACACTGCCATAAACATGGAGACATGCTATAAAAATTTGCACACTGATATGGACCAAACAGGAAACTATCCACTGGAAACACATATTTTAAAACCCTGTACATAATTTCATTATGTTAATTTGTTGTGTTAAGTGTATTTGTATTGATTCATGTTATCTTAAATGTGCACATGTATGAGCTTTCTTTCCTTTTTGTTTGTAGTTGTGTATATTAAATATGAACTGTAAACTACAAACACTGTCGGTTTAAACTCATTCTAAAAGATCTGTGCTTTTGTTTTATGATGGAGAAAATGCAGCTGATGTGTTTTTCATTCCTAAAGAATACAGTTCTACAGTGCGCACAATACATTTCAGTGAGAAACATCACATGTAAACAAAAAAACATGTTTGTTTCGACATCCATCAGTGCTTTGCCAACAGAAGTACTGTCAATGTGAATGACGGCATTCTGCTAACAGCTTTAAAGGTATATTATGCAGAAATTGTTGTTGGTAAACACACAGCATTCAAAATTGCCCCCAGCCAGGTATCAGAGAAATAGAATGTTATTTTCCCTTTCCTGTCAACCTTCAGCTGTGCTATCAATAAAGGCAAAAAAAAAACCCAAAATAATCTTTAAAAAAAAGCCGCTGCCTGTCTGTGTCGCTGCAACAGACACACATGGTGCACAAACACAGCGATGTGAACGCTGCACACCCTGCGGGCTGTTATTAGCTCGGGGGTTACGTGCCCACGTGGGGCACAAAGGTTGACGCCCAGAAAGGATCAGAGTAAGATAAGAAGAAAATAAGAAAAGACAGGCAGAGGTCAGGGTCTCTGCAGATAAAGACACCACGACGCACTCGCAGTGGGTCATAAGTGACGACTGAGAGGAAAATGCTGCATAGTGTACCTTTAAGGGGAGACGCTGGTCCTTGCAGACTTCTTGTCCTTTTACGAGCGGTCAGAGTTGGGCGGCAGGTGTAAACCCAGAGTCTGCAGCAGGTTAGAAGCCGGTCCGGCCAGCCCGGCCTGGCAGCTGAGGGACTCCAGCAGGTTTGTGACCAGATTGAGGTCGACGTCCAGAGGCCGGATCTCCTCCTCCGTCCCTTCCGCCCCTCCGTGTCCCGGGAGACCGTCCGCGGCAGAGGGATGAGGGGAGCCATTGTCCAAGCCGGGCTTGTTGTCATTCTGCAGAAAGGACAAATAAAGTACAACAAATCAGAAACAGTTAGTGAGGACTGCACGAAATGAGGAAAATATGCGATAACGTTGTTGAACACTGCGATATTACTTGCGATAAATAAACAGTCATCAATCGCTGAAAGGAAGTTATTTCTGACATTTTATTGAATAAATTGAAGTTTGAAGTGAACACAAAAGGCACCATTTAAAAAAAAGAATGATAGTTACATTTTAAAGATCAGTTTTCTACCGATGCTCTCTTTCAACTAACTCAAAAAGAGTGTGTTTATTGCGCAAGTTGATACTGAGATGATGATAAAAAAAACGATATATTGTGCAGCCTGAGTGAGGACTAATGCAAAATATCATTGTATTACAGTCAAATTAGTTACTTTATGGATCAATTGTAGTGAGGAGTTGAAAACATGTAGAACCTTTAACAAGTTTAAATACATTTTTAAAAACAACATATTGAATGAGCTGGATGATCGGAGAGGATAAATGGAATATTAAGACAGGATATGTTGAGTGATTTGTTCTTGTTTTGTTTTGTGTGTTTGTGTACATTTATTGATACAATTTGTTTTTTAAAAAGGGGGCAGGACTTGATAAGTATTCACTTCTTCCTCCTCCTTTTCGAAACACTTAATTATTGAGAGTCTGATGTATATATCTGTTGGGAATTCTTGTTTTGTTTTCTTACTTTTACTTTTTTTTGTTTTCAACAAATTCGAAATCAAATCAAATGTGATCTTATCCAATAGTAAAACAAAATGGTTCTATAACTACATTCAGGATGACACACGTGCATTATTGTACCTCCGTTTTAATAATAAATAATATTTTGAGGGTGAGGCTGAACATATGTGGATGTGTAATTATATAATTTACCGTCAGATTGAAGCTTTGTCCTATATTAGTGCTCATCAGCTCCTGATCCATTTGGTCCATGTATCCTCTGAGACCCTCCAGACTTTCTGTCCCGTCCATCTCTGCGTGACCGGAGGACTCCTCTTCTTCCTCTTCCTCGTCATCATCATCATCATCATCTAGATCATCTGAATCGAGCTCTTCTTCTGCGCTTCCTATAAACATTAAAAGACAGATTCAGAAGAAGACGTGGCACGTTTCTGCTCGTTTTTTTTTTTTTTTTTACTGTTCCACATCTTTCAGAACTTGTACATACCGAGTAGTCTGTCCAGTGCGTTGGCCATGGAGTCAGGCTCAAAACTAAAAGGCTGAGTTGAAGTGCTCCTGGAATACAAAGAAAAACAATTAAAGACTATTGATGGGACAGTGCACACTGAAATACATCAGCTAGACAGGCTAGAGTGAGAATGCACTAGCAATAGATGCATGTGTTACATCCAACTGCACATTAAAATCACAATTTCTCAGGAGTTCCCACTCTTTCCCAGAGATCATTTTCAGTCATGATCCAGCTGCAATGACAGAGATAATATGTTCATTCTGATTTAAAAGATGTGCAGTCTACGGATAGAATTTATCTTTGAAATAATCTCTTGCATGCTTAGAAGTTATGACAAATTGATCATCGAATAATAATAAAAAAACGACCACAGTTACCAGTTACATTATTCAAAGTTTTAGCCACTTAAGTTGTAATGTCATCCAACCTGCTGCCATGTCATGTGACCTGGGCGTGCGTTCACAGTATTTCCATAAGCTAACTGAGAGCAGCCTATTCAAAATACTCTGGTCCATAAACTACCATTTGAATGTTAATCTGATGCTGAATATAACTCAGCTCTGATAAATAGCCTGGCAGTTCATTCTCAGCTAAAGGAAAATAGGAGAATGTTGAAATTATTTTCCAGGACATTCTACTTTTTCTCTCGTTTCCCATGTGTTTTCCATGAAATTGGTCAACTGTTCACCAGGTGTTCCACTCCAAAATGTGTTTTTCTGTTCATTAGTATCATATGGAAAACAAATACATTAGGGATGCACCGATATATCCTCCGAACATCGGTATCGGCCGATATTCGCCTTGTTGACTGCAATCGGCATATCAGCAAATAAGACACTGATGGCAGTGGCCGATATTTATCTGTTGTGTTGCATCAGTTTTGCGCTGGCTAAATATTGTGTTAAAAGGTTACAAATGCCTTTGAAGCATTTTATTTTTCCCCCAAAAATGATCTTTTTCATGTGATAGAGGTATATATTAAAAGTTGATTGATTAAATTTGTGCTCATTCAGTAATAATGTAATGAAATGTTGAATGACTTTAAAACAGTTTAGTTATTATTTTTAAATAATGAAAGTTTCTTTGTCCCCCGGCAAAAAGGGGGAATAAATAAATAAACAAAAACAGAAAAACACAGGCATCGGCTATCGGTCAAATTATTATTTTAAACATCGTTATCGGCCCAGAATTTCACAATCGGTGCATCCTTAACATAAATGACCCTGAATAATTTGTATTCATTGACCCAAATGTGCCTTTGATGATCTTTGGTTAAATACTGTCAGAATCAGTCAGGTGTGTTTGCCTCACCAGGGCAGTTCTGCGCCCTCGTGCGACGACATGGCGTTGAGGAAGTTTTTCATCCCCTGACTGACTGCTACCAGGCTGTACCCGGCCTCCTCTTCCTCCTCCTCTTCCTCCTCCTTTCTCCTCTCCTCTGCCCCCCCGACACGCTGTGTCTGTTTGGTGGAACTGGAGTTTTGGCTGCAGACATCGACTCTCCCCACACTCCTCTCCTGCAACATACGCTCCAAATCCTGAGTTGTGATATCCAGCCAGCTGTCACCTGGAGACAGACACAAAGAAAAACTAATTATGGAAAAATGCTTGAAAGGGAGACATGGTAGAGAATGGAGGATGCATCCCAAAAGCACAGAAACTGAAAGGAATTGGCAGGAAGCAGAAAATCCAAGGTGGCAGAGACAAAGGCAAAATCTACATGCTAGCAGTGTCATATAAGCCTTGTTTTATAGCAAGCAAGTACGTAAAATAGTAAAAAAAAGTCAAATCTCCACAGGCAGACTTTATCCAACATAAAGGTCGAGGGGTAACGTCTCGAATCTGAAGTAAAGATCACAACAGCCTCCTTGTTATCAACCTACATGGTGAAAATGACAAGTTTTGAAGAGTTGGATGCTCTGCTCTGTTTTTTCAGTAAATGATTGTAAAGATCTACAAAGAATAATGTTTAGTGTAACTGGTTCTCTCCCGACACAATTTTGCAGAGGCCAGGGATGTTTTTTTTCCCTAATCCAGAAATTAAAGTGCATCCAGACTTTCCTCCAGCGCTGTGGAGTTTTCTGGTAATTCAATAAATAATTAACCTATATGAAATAACCACATGGTAAAAGCCTGTTTCTGTATACTTCTGTGTGAATTAACTACTTGATAAATGAAAAGTACTGAGTATTTTCTCATTATATTAACAACTTTAGGGCAAAATTAACATGACGTGCAAGGATCAGAATGTAAAGCGTCGTCCAAATGACATAATATTACCGTAATGCAATTTCGCCGCCGGCTTTGTTGACATCGCGATAGAAACGATTTAGAGAAAATATATCTGACAGTTTGTCGTCATATTGCCCAGACCTAGCTGCTGGAAAGTTTCTATTGTTCAGATATTTTTTTATACTTCTTGATACTGAGACAAATTCAGGTTGAGAACATCTGACACGCTTTTGAAGGATGAATCTGCAAACTTTTTTTTTTTTTTTTTTTTACAAATGCCTTTTTGAGCCTGTAAAAAAGTGTTTCATATTCAAAAGATAGATTTTCACTCACTGTCCTCTTGGGGGAGCTGTGCTTCTTGTTTCTTCAGATCCTCCGAGTTGAACGGACTGCAGCTGTGCAGCAGCTGGAGAACCTCCTCGCCCGGGGACAAAGTACTGAGACAACGTGCACAACGTTCAGGTACGTTCAGACGGATGGGTGTCACAGGCAGGTATATCCACACAGTGTTAAGACACGTACGACACATCGAAAGTCCTCACCTTGATTTTGAAGCGACAGATTGTTTGAAGAAGTTTTCTGCAGATCTGGTCAGTTCTCTGTAACGAGCCGAACCTTCCAGCTCTTCCTGCATTTGACAATAAAATTCACTTTCTACAGTAGGGGAATGGCTGAGTATATTGCATAATAAACAATGTGTGCTTTTATGCATAACCTAATATCCCAGGTATGGTTAAGTATCTACTCTTCCTCTTGACCTCAACATTCAAAAAGTGCGACTAACCCGGAAGTAGCCGTTCCTTCTCAGACTGTCCGTGAAGTTTTTCCACTGAGGGTTACAGCTGACGGGGGCATCGGGCTCTGACGACGGCAGCCTGCACTTTGAGCACAGGATCTCAAAGCCATGGGCCTGGGAGAAACAGACAAGAGACATATCATCCAATACAACACTAAAAAGGCCACCTTGCATCCTACCAAATGCATTCAATTCAATTCAATAAAACTTTATTGACCCTGGAGGCTATCGGGTGCAGTATAAAAACAGCCATATAACCATAAAAACCCTTAAGACAACAAGTAACAATAACAGAAACATACTGTAAAAAAAAAAAAAGTGCAAAGAAGCAGATAGAAAGACGACAGACTAACGTGCGGTGACGGACGCAATTGCCTTTGGAATTAAGTGTCGTTTCTAGAAGGTAACCCTAGATTAGTGGTCGACTGATACGGGTTTTTCAATGGCCAGCGCCGATACTTAGAGAGCAGGGCGGCCGATGCCTTATTTATAATGCCGATTTTTTATTATTTTTATGGCTGTCCTCAACTAAAGAAATTCTTAGTCGACTAACACTCATACGATTTTGTCAACTAATCGATTAGTTGATTTAATCAACAGATCTGTGAAACTGAGTTTCTCCACAAAGAATCGTGCAAAAGCACCACTTTAAATCTTGTGTTTACCAGAGATGTGCTCAGAAGTTT